>LOJH01002563.1:0-17279 GCA_001685095.1 Ellobius talpinus
TTGGAAGAGCAGGCAATGCTCTTAACCTCTGAGCCATCTCTCCAACCCCTCATGCGTTTCTTGTTTTAAATAGTTTCATACTGCACTGTTCTGGGAATGTAGATGACACCATCCCATAGACTGAGGTCCCAAACTAAGTAAAAAAGAAAGTAAGTACTCTAAGGGCCAACTAAATAGAGTATGTCAGAGGCTTCTAAGCACCAGTATAGAGTTACTGTCTTTCCTCACAGTTGAAAGCTGCTTGATCTTCATGCACTGCTCCTGCAGAGAACCCACCCTCCTTCATCTCCAGCTTCCAGAGATCCGATGCCCTTCCTGGCCTCCAAGGCCTTGCATTCGCATTAAAGACACATGCATACAGACTCATAATGAAAACTAAAATCTTTTAAAAAATAAGGTTACTTGATCTGTAGTTTAAAAATATCTAGTTTCAGCTGGGCGGTGATGGTGCACGCCTTTAATCCCAGCACTTGGGAGGCAGAGCCAGGTGGATCTCGGAGAGTCTGAGGCCAGCCTGGTCTACAGAGTGAGTTCCAGTACAGCCAGGACTGTGTTACATAGAGAAACCCTGTCTCAAAAAACCAAAACAAAGACAAAACAAACAAAAAAAAAGTTGTGTAGTTTCAAGGCTAGATATGTAGCTCAGTGGGTGAGGGTTGTTTAGTATGAATATGCTAGGCCCTTGGTTCTGCCCACAGCATCTCAACAGTAAGAGCATAACAGTTTTAGACAATGAAATGAAAATACTTTCTAATGTATCTTGATGTTGATGTTTCTGACTTGGGGTATGACATTTATATCAGATTCACCAAATAAAATCTTAACGCTGTTATATAATAATGTTGTTATCTAGTCTGCCTCACATTATTTTTTAGAACACTCATTCTGCAGTTAAATGTATGCAGATGAATGTATGGGGGCTGGCTCAGTTGGTAGAGTGCTTGCCCAGCGTGCATGGAGCCTGGGTTATTGCCAGCACCACATAACTTGAACATGGTGACCCATGCCTATAATCCCAGCATTTGGGAGGTAGACACTGAAGGAAGGATCAGGGGTTTACACTCATCCTTGAATTGATAATCAATTGCAGGCCAGCCTGGGCTACATGTGTAGCAGGCTGAAATTGTGCATCTTCACTTTTAGTGGAAACATGAGGGCCCAAGTGTAGTCTCTGTGCTGGAAGAGAAAAGTGGTAATTGGGTCCTTGAAGTGAAAGGGAATTAACCAAGTTATTTAAAGCATCTAACAGAGTCTGAAGTGCCAGCCTTTGCAATGACCTCACCTACCATACACTAGGCAAACGCCCTGTGTGTTCCCTGACAGGCCTGAGTGCTGCTTCAGAATCAAGATTAGGCTGAAAAATTCAAAACATGTGCATGATTTCTTTGGCTCTTGAGACTTTCTGTGACTTCTGAGACATTAATTTCATTGTATTTTTTTCTGTGATAGAAAAGTTATGGTCATTTAAAATACTCAGCTGGTATGTTTAAAGACATTTGGAAATACTTAAAATTTAACATGAATACATTAGTCACATTAATTTGATAAGGAAATTAGCAAAGTGGCCAATAATTCTAAGACCTTAACCAAATTAAATGTTGCAGTTGGAGTGTCTAGCTATTTGCTCCATCTCTACTTGCCCCGTGTTTCTTCTGTGTCTTTGCAGCAATGTAGGTTCATTTAAATCGTGAGGTGGTGAAATATCCCCAGGAGGGGCTGGGGAGATGGCTTACAGCCAAAGACCACTTTCTGCTCTTGCAGAAGATGAGTTCAGTTCACAACATCCACATCAGGCAGCTCACCAGGGTCTGCAGGCACCTGTGCTCATGCGTACATCCCTACACACAGACACACATGCATACATGTAATTGAAGTAAATCTTAGAGAATAGTCTTAGTAGGAGAACTTAGAGGGAGTGAGAGTGGAAAAAGAGCCAGACACGGTGCTTGGGGAGTTCACTTACTTTGAAGCTCAGTGCTAAAGTAAAGCCACTCTCCCTCTTCCTGAGGAAGAGGCTGAAGGGGATTTCTACCTCCTAGGCCACTTTGAACCCTGGTCTTCTGTGTCATGAGTTCTTAGCTGCCTAATGGCAAATCCCAAGAGGCTGGAACCTCGCCCATCTCCCTGGTGCAGGGCTGCACACTCTGTACCAGCCTTTCTTGAAACCCCACTGGCTTGCCACATGACGCTGTTGTCATCACTAAGGACTTCTCAGCTTTGCGACTGTCATGTGGACAGTGTTAGTTCCGGTATGGCCAGTACCTCTTAAACCTATCCTATGTGCCAACACTATATGTTAGCTTATTTATTCCTTATGAAGTAGTGTGCCTAATGTTTGACTGCCAACTGATACTCAAGATGGGATTCATATCCAGGTCAGTTGACTCCGAGCCCTGAGATTGTGACCAAAAGGCTGTCTGGTTCATTTATGTCTAAGCAATAGCCTGTGTTCCTGGCCCAGGGCTGCGAGGAACTAATGGGAGGATAATAGATGGCTGGACGCCCCCTGCTGGCTCCATGTCCTGTGTGCAGCAGATGGCAGCACTTCCCCAAGTTGGTGGTTGTTTATGTTGGTAGGAAACCAGCAAGGCAGTCTCTCTGTTACCTTTGGCTCCACTAGAAGCGAAGAGAAAAACAGCAGAGGGTGAAGGAAAGGAGGAAGAACCTAAATAACAAAGGCTGTTTTAGAAGTGGTTGTGAGTCCTTGAAAAGTGCACTTTCTGCGTGGTTTCAGTGTTGGTCATCAAGTGTGAAGTGCAAGCTCCTCCGAGGATGTGGGCCATCTAGGGCCAGTCCTGGAATTGGGGCCCAGTGCACAGAGGGGAATGTAAGCACCTGCTTCCTTGTATACACAAAAGCTCCTAGTAGGAAACTTGAGTGGCGTCCTGTGTGTGCCTGATAAAGCCTGAATGGTTCCTCGTCCCCCACCCCCAACCCACTCCTGGAACCAGGAAGCTTCCTTCAGTGGTGTGTTGCCCTGCCCCTTTACTCACCTACAGCACAGCCCCTCCTTGCCGCTCTCTTCCCAGGTGCCAGGTTCTATGCTTCATGACCACTGTGATCTGATTGCCAGCGTGAGCAGGAGCTGAGCGCAGAAGAGAATGTACAGGGTTGCTTAGAGAAGGGGACGCTGGGAGAGGAGATGATACATAGTCCAGCTCTGGTACCGGAGCATACCTGACCGGCAAGATCCCCCTAAGCTTGCCTTTCTGTGCGCCTCCAAAGTGTGAGCTCCAGGGACAAGGCTAGTGTGGAACCAGATAGTCTTTCTGGGGTCTTCCTTTACAGCTCAGCAGTCTATGGTGACAGAGAAGTAAAGAACGTCCTCACCTGGACTCTTCTGCCTCACTTTCATGACATCTATCTCATACAAAGATGAGATTCCTTGGCTTCTTGATGTGTGACCCTCAGTTTCCAGGTTTTGTTGTGAGCCCAGTAAGGTCTCTGAGTAGCTGACTATGTTAATTGCATTTTGATGCTGTCTTTAGACAAATCTGACATTGTCAAAGTGGCTTTTGTTCTGGTCTTGAAGTACTACAATGGGAAATAGGGCCAGATGGTGGGTAGTGAGAGCAGAGCCTTAGTAAGCAGCCGCAAGAGCCAGAGGGTACCTGGGAGGGCCAAGCACGCTGATGGAATGTAGAGGATCCATGGCACCAGGGAGGAAGCTCTTACAGTGTCTTGCCATCCTTAAGCTAAACAAGGCATTGTCATTGGTACTGGGATCCAGCCTCAAGAGAGTTTATGTAGCATTGGAAGCAGTTCGTAGATAGATGGAAGGGTTGGCTATTTGAACTTTGAATCAAAAGCCAGTGGCTTGAGGCATTTTAGGAAAATTCCAAGCAATAAAGCAAAAAAGTGCTGGCTGAACAAGTGCCCTGCCCCCCCCCACTGCCTTTCAGAGAGAGAATGACGTTAACCTCAAAGCAGGGGAGAAAGAGGATCAGGATGGACAGTTAGTTAGTTCATAGCTCAGTGTGGAGGATGAGGGCAAAGTCCAGACATTTGTGTTCTGCTAGATGGAAATTTCTGAAGGGTGGCCTATGCTAGGGATTGACAGTGCCTGACTTCTTTCTGCTCCTTAGCTCTCAGTGGCTGGAAGCATCTGGACCGTGGGACCCTGGCCTGTGGTATGAGTCAACACCCTCCTTGCCTGAGGGAAGCCAAGTTCTCTGCTGCAGGGGACCATGGGCCTCTGATCCAGCTCTCATTGATGTCCCACTGATGTCCCCTCAGATAACCTGATTCCTTCCAGTAAAGTGGTTGGGCCAACCTAGGCCTGAAGATGATTTAATTTTCTTATCTTTATAGCTTCTTGCAAAGACTTAAATGCCCAGATCCAGTAAAATTCCTTTGTCAAACCACAGTTTTGACGTTAGTGGGTTCAGGGAAATGTCATCAGAACAAGTCAGAAGAAACTAGCATGTGTGAGAGAGGATGGGCTTGGGTTGGAGATGATGTGGAATTTAGAGTCGGTTCTAAGCATCCTTCGCCTCTGCCCTGGGTGGCTGCAGCAGGGTAGTGTGTCAACTGTGAAGCTTCCAGGTTGGGTAGGGGCTGCTAAGCCAGTCCTGTGTCTGCGTTGTGGCTGACTAGGCAGACTGTACAGCAGCCCTCTTTCACTTGACCTTCACATTCACCCCGGAGATGATACAGCCCAGAAAGGCCAATAAGCAACGTGCCTCAGGTCATACAGTTCTCCAAAGGCAGATTCCTGTCTCTGCATCCTTAACATTCTTAGAATAATGGTCTCAAAGTACATTTGACCTTCCAGGGATCGAAAGGGTGCTGCACCTTGTTTCAGTGGTTGGCAGGACTCAGGTGCGTGGCTCCTAGGTTTTCCTCTGTGGTCCTCCAGGAGGACCCGAAATGGTATCCAAGGCTCTGCATGATGCCCAGGCGTGGTTCAGTCCCTCAGCTCTTTCTCAGAGTGGTGCCAAGTTGCCCCGCACCCAGCACAAGGCTTCCCATGTCTGCTGGGTGGTTTATATTCTCTGAGCTGGTCTGCGAGCTCACCCTCTTTCTTCATTAGCCTTTGGGGAAGAGGCAATTGAAAGCATCTGGAAATGCAGGTTTTATAGACATTCGCAGAGGCTCAGCCAGGCTCCATCTGCTTTCCTTGGTGGCTTAGCGTCCCTCCCGCTTGCCTTCCCAGTGGCCGCCTTGCACTCAGACATTGTGTCCTTTCTGCTGCACTGGGTGGAATTGGGAAGGGGAAAGAGGCATCCTGGTAGGAAGTAAAGGGATATAGCACCCTTAAGCTCAGGAGGACTCTGGGTTCAGGGTCACCTTCTCCCTGGCAGCTGCAGAGGCCTGTGCAACCCTCCAGCCTCTCCTGGCTGAATCTGCAAGTCACTTTCTAGACCTGACTCCACACCAATTCCCTGTGCCTGCCATTAAAGGCTGCCTAGGTCGCGTGAGGGTGCCGGACAGACAGTCCAAGCTAGAGTGTGTCAGGAAGCAAATGCAGGTGATTTGTCCTCATTCGAATTCAGCTTGGACACCAGTGTCCTTCGACATGAGTGATTTGTCTTGATTTCTTTAGATTCCTAAGTGGATTATAATTTTTCTCTTGGTATTATTTGACAGCAATCATTTTTCAAGATTTTACTAAGTTCTTCAAATACTTGGAATTTTTGGGAGAAGTTTAGGAGAAGATCGCCATCTTCAGGTTGCATGGCGCAGTGCAACTTTCAGGCCTATTTTAGGGCACAGATTTTCTTTTTTCCTCCCTCTTTCCCTCCCTTCTTCCTTCACTGCCTTTCCAAAACTGAAACAGCCACATCAGAAATCTCTACATGAGGTAGAATATCAGTCCTACTGGGGAAAGGAAAGAGGTTGGAGTGGGAAGGAAAGAAAACAGTGATACCCCAGTAGCCATTGGGAGAGTTTCTGTTCCTCGTTGTCGTGGGTTGGGTACATCCCCAGCTATTTCATTGCCATTTTAGAGGACAGACCTTTTGAGCTTCCTCAAAGGGAGCCTCTGGTTCTGGCATCTGCTAGCATGAGGGAAACCTGTTGCAAACCTGTTGCAAACCTGTTTGCACTCCAGTAGAGATGATAACTTCAGGATAGTGGGGCTCACCCTGATGAGCCTGGAACTTCCCTCCCTCCCACCATCCATTTCTGTTTTAAATCAGTCTTTCCATGTTGTTGCTGTCTGAGGGATCGCACTACTTCAGATTATCCCAGCCCATGCAGAGAAATGTCACAGTTACAGAGCGAGTGGTATTTGTCACAGTTTCTCTGTGCTCACTTGATAATGTAGTTTTCGTAATTCTCTCCTTAATCCTCCTGCAGTCATGTGGGCAGAATGGAGGCACCTGGGATAGAGGGGCTGAAAGCCACAGCCCAGAAGGTTCTAGGAAGTGGGTGGAATCAGCAGCAAATCCAGACCCAGGTCTCCTCACTCCTCTGTGGTGCAGCAAAGGGCAAATGGAGCTAGGGACCCAGAAGACAGAACCTTGCTACAGGAGGAAGGCTCTTCGTTAGCCCTTACCCGACCCCCCCNGTGTTCTGCGAACCCCAAGGATTATTATTCACTCTTACAAGTTCTTAGTGACTGCGGTGAAGGGCAGACTAAGATCACAGCAGTAGAAAAGACAAGCTGAGAGATTCCTCAAGTCTCAAGTGGATTTGCCTTCTTTGGGGTCCCACATGCACACCATCACCCTGATTTCTGTGCAACTGTCTTGAGCCATAGAGGAACTTTACAGTCTGACCCAAGCTTCTTTGAGGCCCAGGGAGCTTGTAGTCAATATCAGATAAACATCCTGGAAGCCATACTCTTGTTTCCTTTTATGGTTTTTCCTTCCTCATCTCCCCACCCCCACCCACTGTTCCATGGTAGTCATTCTTGGGCTGTTTATTTAAGCTAAGGCAAATTGAACCACACGGTCCATACGGAAAATAGCCATATGCCACCTGTGTCTTCTTACCTCCTAGTCCCTCTTATTAGCAGTAGCGCTGCATAGCCCTTGTAACCGCTTCTTTGTGTTCTTTTACATGTAATTCATTATCACTCTGTGTATGTGTGTGTGTATGCGCGTGCGTGTGCACACATGAATGTACATACCATGGCATGCAACTTGGGAGTCGGTTCTCTTCTTCCACTGGTGATGGAACTCGGCTCTTCCCTCTTTTGAGGGGCCCTCGTTCATAATTTTTAGAAAATACCTACTGATTTCTTACTATGGGAGAATAGGATTTAGCTCTATTAACATAGGTTATACCTGTTTCTGTTCTGCTTTTAACCCCTCAGTGTACTTTACCAGAATTTCTGGCTGAATTCTCATTTCAATTACATTACAAATCAGTTTTATTTTTTATACAGCAATGTGACCTGTTACCTCTATCGCCTTTCTTAGAGATGTGTCCCAAGAGTGTGTGATTGCCTCTGTTTGTTATCTGTCCAATTTTTTTATATCTAAACAGGCATATCTCTTCTGGGGGTTCCACATGCACACAGGTACCCCATTTCTAGTATAATTCTAGAACTTTCTCTAGATGTTCTGATAGAGAAATCTCCCGGGCCCATTTTCCTTGCTACCACCTCTCCAGGACCCCACAGCCCATGTCCTGATTGACCCAGTTACTGGCCAGGTTCCTCTGAGAAGGACCCTTGCTCATTTATTCTGAGAAATGTGTCCTATAGTTATGAAAAAACTTCAGGGAAGGTCAGTGTTCTGAAGCCTCCTGTGTTTGAAAATGGACTCTACTCTCATATAAACGGGTAACTAGTGTTTATTTTTATTTTATGTATTTTAAATGTCTTTGCATGTGAGCATGTGTGCATGGTACATGTGGAAATCAGAAGAGCCCTTAGAGGCCAGATCCCAGGAACTGGAGTTATGGATGAAGGCCATGTAGGTTCTGGGAACTGAACCTTCCAAGAACAGATGCTGAGCCATCTCCTCAGTCCCCATAGTCGTTGTATGAAAAGCACAGTTTAAGTGTGATGTGCAGGAGAGGTAGAGGTGACCCCATGTCTTTGGTGTCCTCATGATTATCAGTGTGTGCAAGGGTGCTTGCTTAGGTGGGTAACATGATTCTGGACACAGAACTAGAATCTCATAAGCTGCCTCCCCAGTCTGCACAGAGTCTTTGAAGAAAAACAGCTTGTAGTGTTTGCTTATGGGTTTACTGTTCCTTGCTCAGTGCCTGGTAGACAACGGTAGGCGGTAGGCGTGTCGACTGGATACCATGTCTGTTGTTGCCCTTGGTATATGTGTGACTGTTTATAGCTATTAAGTGCCTAGGAAACTTTGCTTCTTAAAATGTTTGTTTGCTCTAATTTTTTGTTTCTGGTTTATGTGTGGCATGTGCCATAGCATGCATTTAGTGGTCAGAGGACAGCTTTGTGGAGTCCTCCCCTTATCCGTTACACTTTCCACCTCCCTCCTCCTCTCTTGCCAGTGATTTAACCAAGAGTGTCTTTACCCGCAGAGCCATCTCCCTGGACCTGGTTTTTGATGTTTACAAATTATTGTTTTCAACTGAACAGGTTGGGTTTTGAAGAATTATAGTCCTGGCTTTGTCACAGGTCGTTTCTTGACAGCTACTTCCTATTGAAAGTGTTTTCCTACGCCAGTTTGTATGTGTGGCCGTTCATTCCCTTAGGGAGGAGTTATAGCCTCACCCAGTGATCTTTGGAGTTTCAATTTTGTTTATACTCAGGCCCGAGCACATCAAGTTGCTTTGTTCCTTTTGCCCTTTGTGTTTGCAGCCAGGACTCCTGAACTGTCCGGGTTGAGTTGCAGGGAAAGCGAGGTCTATTTGTTTCCTGCTGTGGTTTCCAGGGCACCTTCTCCAGCCTTTGTATTCTTAGAAGCAGAGTCACTCCTTGGCAGCACTAAAGCCCACAGACACCACTGGCCAGGCTTTGGTTCCATGTCCCTGGCCTTGGAGAGATAGTGCCAGCTTCTCTGTCCCTTCTCTGTCCTTTTCAGCCCTTCAGGCACAGGGGTCATATCCTCAAAATAGAAACCTTTGTAGACTCGGTCTACTGCACTTGTGACTTGATCTAGAATTCTAATTTAATTTCATGGATTTGGGGACTGCTGTGCAGCTTTTCTTCTCAAGTCAGCTTTCAGGAACAGTTGAGTGCACATTGGGAGGGCATAGGTGCTTCCTCAGGAAGATAGTGGTGGTCTCTGGCTCTCACATGGCCAAGCTTTATTCTTGACTCCAGGCCTATTCCCAAATGTGTAACTTCAGACAACAGTGTGCAACTCTGAGCTCCTGGTCCTCCTCTGTAGAGGGAAAAAGTCCACCACAGCAAGGATGACCTGAGTCGTCCTTATGAAAAGCGTGACTCACGACAGCCTGGGGACACCAGACCTGCCCTTCCCTTCCACACAGGCCAGAGGTTCAGTTCCCTGAGCAGCTGCCTCTGAGGACCATTAAACCTGCCACACACCTTCTTCTGCTTGCTCCTAGCTTGTGAGTGATGGATATTTTTTTCCCACCCCAGGATGGAGTGATTATCCATAACCCAGACCATTAGTGGTCTAGTTTATTGACTGCTCTGTGTCTGGCAGTCTTTATGCCAAGCATCTTCTGTCTATAATAGTGACCTCTGGGACTCTTCTGTTGCCCAGGCCTTTCACAGCCAGTGTGCATCGGAAGTTCAGAGGGCTCCTTCTTTGTGCTCAGTCGGTACCATGGTCTTCACCTTGTATGACCCTGTCTTGGGGAGATGAAAACAAATGTCTTCTGACCCTAGATTAGGCATTAATGATAATTCAAAGTAAGGATTCCATTCAAATCTCCCTTGGGAACCAGTGACTCCACTGGGTTCCCTTATGATCAGGAGTGGTGGCTTGTATACAGTGATGTGGTTGACCCCCTCCTAAAAAAGAGCCACACCATTAAAAAAAACACTTACCTCAGTATCAATGGCAACTGCCCCAGGCTGCATAAGTGAGGTTCCGTTGCATTTAACTGTCCACATTCTGTCTACTCATGGGGGTCCTATCTCCTCAAGGCCATGCACAGCTGAGGCAAAATTATTATGTAGAGCTGGGAAAGAGTATGAACGAGTGACTAGATCTCTAGTGAGGGTCTGATGGCCTTCCCCACTCCCTTCTCCCATGAGGAAACCGCAGCAAGCTGGCTCTTGAAGGTGTCCAGGGGCAATCACCGCTGCCCTCGCGGAGATGGGAACGGCTCTGGGGCTCAAAGGATAGAGTTCCAGAGTGTGGCCGTTCCTTCTTGGCCCCTGTGAGTATGATCAAGTTCGCCCCTCTGTTCCTGACTTCTTGACAAGGAGTGGTCTGAACTCCAACATTTTTGCTGACCTTTCAATGTCAAGAGCAAGAAAACTTCAAGCTTCAGAGCCTATTAGCTTTGTTGCCACTCTGCCCTAGCCTGAGGACCACCAGTGGCTCGACAGAGCTGGGAGCTCAGGTGGGACACCTCATTCCATGCACTGTGTCCCCAGGGCCCTGCTGTGCTCCATTCTTTCCCATGACTCACCGCCTACAGGAAGCAGCAGAGCTGGCAGAAATGGGGCCTCTCAGACCTCAGGCTAGAGATTCATAGTTCCTTAACCTTCACAGTACCTCACATCTTTCTGTGGCTTTTATTTTCTTGTCATTGAGAAGATGGCCTTGGGACTGGAGAGATGGCTCAGTGCTTAAGAGCCCCTGCTACTTCTGCAGAGGATGAGTTTAGTTCCCAGCATCCACACGGTAGCTTACGGCTATCTGTAGCAGTGTCAGCTCCATGGGCCTTTGTGGACATCAGGCACGTATGCGGCATATATACAGACACTCAAGGACGCACCCATACATAGGAAGATTAAAATGAGAAGATAGTGTGACAGCCTTTGCACAGATGTCCCCTCCCCAAGCCACAACACAGTGGCTTTGCCTTGGTCTTTACAGGCCTTGGAGCATAGGCTCACTCTCTTCTTCCACAGAGACCTGCAGGCTCTCAGTTTGGGCTCGAAGCTGCCAGGCATCTGGTCCCTGTGTTGAGTGTATGGAAAAGTTTTGTAGGGTCCTGTTTTCATCTCACCTGGAATCCGCTAGTCTTGGAAGCCTTGGTAAAGTTAGCACCCAGAAGTTGCCTGAGTGAGGATTTGACCATCCTGAAGAAGATACCTACCCAGTCATATTCTGCATGCATGGGATACTGGAATCAGATGAGACGTCCACCCTTGTGCTTCTCAATGCCATGGCCAGAGTTCTTCAGTTGGATAGCAATCAGGATAGCAGCCAGCATTCCCCTGGGATATATTTTTTAGAGTTTATAGCCAGTCAGCCCAGTTGATGAAACTGAATTATACATGACCCCCAAACACTTCCTTGTGGTAGTACTTTTAATATGCAGGTATTCGCTGTGCATCTCAGGAGTGTCATGTAAAATGACAGCAGCTAGCATTTGAATGCTTGCTTTTCATTGGCTCTAGGATCTATGACAAACTTCAAAGTATGGTGTCATTTAAACCTGCCAACCCTGTGAGATTCACTCCATCATTGCTGCCTCTTTGGACACTAAGGAGGCAGAGTCATTGCCAGAGATAGCTTACACTGACTAGGGTTTTGTCCTTGAACTGGCTGAATCTGGACTCCACATTTTTTACCATTGGGCAAAACTGTAAGAGTTTTTCAACAATTTGAATATTAACTATAACAGTCTAACTCAGGGTAATAGTTGGTGAGCTGTTGGTTTAAACCTTTTTGCCAGGGGGTGGTCTGCTATGCAAAGAACTGGAGATGTAGTGTCTCTTGTAATTCCTTGAGTTTATCTGGAGTCCCTGCTCACCTGGACGTTCCTCGGCCCTGTGACTTAATGGGAAATGCAGGTCTAAAGTGTCTGGTACCAAGTTTCTAAATAGTAGCTTCATACTCAGCTACACATTGAACCTCATTGAGGAGCTTTAAAAGTGACCCATGCCTGGCCTCAATTTTCAGAGGTTCCAGTTTAGTAAGAGTGGGGAACAGGCATTAGTGATGTTTTAATAATTGTTGGGGGTCAGGACACACACCTTTGTGTTCCATGTACAAAGTCTTAAGCCAGGTATGGTGACAGTGCATTTTATCCGAGTCCTTAGGAGGCAGAGGCAGGTGTGTGTTCAGCCTGGTCTGCACGAGGAGATCCTATCTCCAAAACAACAAATAAATCAAATAAGGTCTTATAACAAAGCAAGGGAAGAAGGAGTGTCCTTTGACAATAAATGACTGAATAGAATTCAAACCTTTTGTTTCTTTGTTCCCAGTTGACCTATGCTTTTTTCTTACTGTCCCTGTTTGACCTTGGAGAGTCTTTACTCACTGCCCTACCCTCACTTTGCACTCAACTGTGTTGACCTTCCCTCCATGCAGAAGTTTTATATGGCTTCCTGTGGTGGCTAGTGACCCAGAGGCTCAGCACTCTTGTTTCTGCCAGAAGGAAGGGAGTACCTCTTTGGCGAACTGGGACTGAAAGTGCATTGTGGGTGGTCCTGATAGCAGCTGTAATCATCTAAGGTTTGTGCTGCGGATAAGGAGCTGCAGCAGGTGTGATGTCACTGTCAGGTGAGCCAGGTGAAACTTGGTTTGGTGGTTGATGGTGCTGTGTGGTGTCTTAGTGTACCTGGGGAGCCCTCCTGAGGCCTTTCAGCAGCTACTCGGCCTCACCCGGCAGTGACAAATGGTTGTTTTCCTCTGTGCTCTAATGTATCTTTCCAGAGGTAGCATTTCAGGATTCGCACTCGTTCCCCATTCACACAGGTGTGCCCTGTTCTCTGAAAGCGTTTGTAATGGGAATGTCTCCGCTGGTGTCTTGCAGTACAACAAACACCTCTTCGTGCACATCGGGCACGCCAACCATTCTTACAGTGACCCGTTGCTTGAATCTGTGGACATTCGTCAGATATACGACAAGTTTCCTGAGAAGAAAGGTGGCCTGAAGGAACTGTTTGGAAAAGGCCCTCAGAACGCCTTCTTCCTCGTAAAATTCTGGGTGAGTAGACAAAGTGATTTCACTGGTTCCTGTGAGCAAGTGAGCCAGCTGTAGTTCCACAGTGTCTGGGTAGGTGGCTTATTCATAGGGTGGCTCAGAGGTGGCTGAAGTCACAGTGCAAAACTTGAGACACGGCTCCCTTTCTGCTGCATTACACCCCATTAAGCCGAGTGACCCTTGACTTTCACTGGAGCATGGAACCTGGAGTCAGGATGAGGATAGAGTTGTGTGCCTCAAGATTTTCTAAGTGTCAGGGAAGATACACAATATCTGCTTCATTCCTGGGCTAGCGCGACGGCTCAGTCAATAAAGAGTTAGCAACACCAACACAGGGATCTGCGTGTGATCTCCCACACCCATGGCTAAGAGCCAGGTGTGGCCAGGTGTGGTAACATGCGCCTGTCATCCCAGTGCTGAGGAGGCAGAGATGGGAGGGCCGCTGGACTTCACTGGCCAGCCAGAGTAGCCTGCCTAGTGAGCTTGGGCCAGCCAAAGACTTTGTCTTTGACTCCTGAGGGACCTTTGATTTGTATACACCAAAAAAGCAAGCATTTCTTTCCTGCGTTCACAGGACACAGCCACTCAAATTGCCCTTGGTGCTTGGTCTTATGATGGGCCTTCACCTCTGAAAGATACTCTATGTCCCTTCCCCTAGTGGCCAAGTGTGCACCAGCGGCCTGCAGATAGAGCTGTAGGGGCTGAGTGGGGAGCACAGGAGACAAGCCACTAGCAATGAGAGTTGGTTAGTCCCCAGTCTATAAAGAAGAAGCTTCAAGTGTTTGTGCCCTTCTAGGCCTTCAATGACCAGTTTCCGAAGGGCTTTCCTCCTGGGTTTTGACCCACACCCCCTCACACTCATCTAGAGACCATTGTCTTTCCTCTTCTGTCCCCAAGCCAGCTACTTCCTCTCTCAGCACTGAAGCAGAGCGTTGATTCTCCCCCCCACTCCTGTTTCATTTTGTGGTTAATCAGTTCCCATGCTGGGTCATAATTATTGGGACGTGTATTCAGCTCCCCTCTGGACTCCGGCTGCCCCCAGGGGACCACATTCACAGAGTGGCTTCCATTTATTGAGTGCCTGCTGTGTGCTAGGAGTGGGCTAAGTGCTTTACATGGATTTCATGCTGTAAGTGGAATTCGTCTCATATCCAGCTAAGAAGGCAAGCCTGGGGATGACAAAGGACGAACCGCTTCAATACACCTCCCCGTGCCCTGGCAGCTTAACCCGTGGGCCACAGAGTTTGTCATCCTAAGACTCTCCGTATTTACGACACCAAGCATGTGTCCTAGGGAAGACAGCCTACCCGATGTGGAAACAAACAGGTGGATTAGAGAAAAATGTATGTTTTAAATTCCTTGGGAATTTGCATACTTTATTTATTCAACTTTTCCATCCTTCCTTGGTGACTAGGTTATACTGATTATGTCGTCAGCATTCAAACCTGGATGGATGCGGCCAGCGTTAACATTCAGGGCAGCCTGAGAACGCTGCCCAGGCCGCTTTTCTAAGCTGGCGGCTGTTGTAGAGACCTCTGTGCCGGTGCTGCCTGGCCTAATTTTGATTTCTTGTTGAAGAAAAATTGGTGTAATCACCTGAATATTACAAATGTCCCACCCTTTTGGGGGGAGGCAGATTCTCAGTTTATAACCCAGGCTGGCCTCAAAGAGATCAGACTGCCTGTGCCCCAAAGTGCACAGCTTAAAGATGTGCACCAGCACCCTGGGGCCCCATCTTACTACTATAAAAAGTATAGACATGCTTAGCCAGGTCTGGTGGTGAGGCAGAGGCTAGTGGATCTCTGAATTTGAGACCAGTCTAGTCTCCAGAGAGATACATGTCAGCCAGGGTTTTACAGAAGGGAAAAAAAAAACACGTGTTTTGAAAAGCAAACAAGAAAATCACACCCTGCCCCACAAATGATCTGCATGCATGTTTAAAGTTTAAAAGGTGTGTATTAGCATAAATGTATTTTGTGAGGCTACTATAAGGTAAGATAAGAGCTGTCTATAGTACGGAAAATAGATAACGAATTATGAAATAAAAGTGTTGTAAGCCTAAGAATGGTCCTTGAGTCAAGTTTGACAGTCCTATTGTCAAAGGTAGGAAGTGGGTTGTTTATCCAAGTTAATAAGAAAGTATAAGATGATTAGAAGAAACCACTTTTACTACTTTCAAATTAAACAGCAGCAGTGGGTTTTAATGATGATAAGATTTCTCATAATTAACATTTTGTTTGAACATAAATTTACATAGAAGTTGCATGTTTTGTTTTGTTTTTTGGCTTTGCTTCCAACATTGCTCCTTTTACCTGGTGGATGAGCTGCCTTCCCTGAGGGTTCTGCCTTCCCTTGGGTTATGCCTCTCCTGATAAGGAGGCCTAGCCTGCAGATGTGTGGCTGGTGGTGTGCAGACTTAGACTGGTACTCTCAGAGACCAGATACTTATCTGTTCTATTCAGATTTATAGGATTAAAATTGAGCACTTCCTGAATATGATAGAAAACGTGACTCATTCTGCACCACTGTTGGGAGTCCTTAACCTTTCCGAGGAAATTCACCGGAACTGTTAGAACAGAGGAGAGACGGCAGTTTCAATCAGGCTGCGGTTCGGAGTCTCACTGGCTTCTGTAATGATTTGGTGAGGATGGGTTGCGCTCTTAGCATCTCCATCCTTGGGTATCAGCAGGTGCGTGCCATCGACGATGCTTCAGAAGGTTTAATGCTCCCTTTGAAACAGCTTTTATATTAGCAATTCATTTAGTGGATTCTCCTCTTAGTGTGAATTCGGTAAATTACAACAGAGACCCCCATGCCCAGCTGTGCTCCCTTTTGCCTTTTTCTCAAACCAGGAAGACTCTTAATTTGCTCATTTGATTGCTGTTGAAATTCCATTTTCCGAGTGTCTGACCTGTGTTCAGTAAGGCAAGACAACCTGAGGTGTTTCCTATGGAAAAAAATACCTGTGCTACCATTTCACAGACCCACAACCAAAGCAAATGACAGAACCCAGACCACCAGTATGGTCGCTGCAGGCGATGGAAGCTTAAGCTCACATTGCCCAAGTGAACTGGGCTGGGCAGACTTAAGCCAAGTCTTTATGGAGGAAATTAATTTAAGGGTTTAACCAAATAAGAAATGCAGATGGAGCTGGTATCTTTGAGGGGAATCTCAGCTTTCTACTTTGAGTCCTAATAGTGCGCGAGTATCAAGAATTCTCGGGTCAAATACCCATGGAAAGAAGCTGTGTTTTCACCTTACAACTCGAGACTGTCCAGAGTAATGTTTAATGAAGCCTTATTCTTAAACTTAATTAATTAATATAACATTGTGGCTGGGGGCTGGAGAGATGGCTCTTCTCCTGAGAGAGCCTGCTCCTCGTGCAGAGAACCAGGGTTCAGACCACAGCACCCACAGCAGGTGGCTCACAACCATCTGTAATTCCAGCTCTGGGGGTCTGACACCCCCTTCTAGGCTGTGAGGGCACGTGGGCACATTATGTACACACACACACACAATAAATCTGCATACATGTGCATATACACATATAAATAAAATCTTTTTATATTTTTGAGAGGGAGGCCTTACCTGGCTAGCTGGCCTGGAATTCATTATATAGACCAGGCTGCCCCTGAACTCACAGAAATCCCCCTGACCTGCCTCCCAATTGCTGGGAATAAAGGTCAATCCAAAATACAATAAATCTTCTAAAAATTTGTATTTGTACAGATATGTATCTTATTGCCAGGAATAAAAATTTTCAATGTTCATTTAATATTTTGTTTTCTTTCCAAATCATTATAATTGGTTATATTCTAGGAACTAAGATATATATTACCTATATTCTTAATAATACTTTTCTCTGTAATGTTCTTGGAATTATATGCACTATGAATAACAGCATGTTTGTGCTCATTTAATTTACATGTTTACCTTTTTTGAGCTTCGGCTTTTGAGACAGACTCTTGCCTTGTAGCCTTGGCTGTCCTAGAACTCACTATGTAGATCAGGCCGGCCTTAAACTCATAAAGATCTACCTTCTTCTGTCTTCCAAGTGTTGGGATTAAAGGTATGCACCACCATGCCTGAATAATCACTTTTTTAAGGAATTAAGAAGCAAGGTTAGAGGCTGGAGAGGTGGCTCAGAGGTTAACAGTACTTGATGCCCTTCCAGAAGTCCTAAGTTTAATTCCAAGCAACCACATGGTGGCTCACAACCATCTATAATAAGATCCGGTGTCCTCTCCTGGTGGGCAAGGATACATGCAGGCAGAACACTGTGATAGATAGATAGATAGATAGGTAGGTAGGTAGGTAGGTAGGTAGGTAGATAG
>LOJH01002563.1:22137-42386 GCA_001685095.1 Ellobius talpinus
TCTGGTGTGCAAGCATACATGGAAGGAATGTTGTATACATAATAAATAAATAAAAAAAATCTCAAAAAAAAAAGAAAATAGATTTGTAGTTTGAGTCCTAGGATGGAGCCCACTGGAGAGACTGGGAGATAACCGAGAGTTCCGTAGAACCCAAGAGAGTGTCAGACTGTCCTCTTCACCTGGAGAGCTGGGTGGACATTACCAGAAGCAGTGATGCCAGGGAAGTCAGGGTCCTCTCTTGGAGTGCTTAGTCTCACTACAAGAGAATTTAAGAATGGACTAAATGGAGTGAGAGGGCAGTTCTTTCTAGACTTTGAAAGAAAAATCCCCAGGGCAGACACAGTGCAGGTCTCAACACTGCTTTGAGAAGGAGGAAGGAGAAGAGAAGGGTTTGGCAGGCATGCTGTTTGAGTTAGCTGCTATGGAGGTCAGTCAGCCACATGGCGGAGAGGCAAGTTCAGGGGTGGAGGGGAGCTTTAGAGGAAGCATACAGAAGCCTAGAGTGCATGAGGAAGCTGAGAACAGGGAGAAAGAGGAAAAGGAAAGATGAGCCTTTTCTGAGGAATTCAGGAAATGGGCACTTCATGGAGCCCTCAAGTGACTCGTGCCCCCAGTTCACTGTGGCCCTGGGGCAGAAATTCTGGGAGAATTATGTGGCCCTGGGGAAGAAATTCTGGGAGAAAGGTTTATTATCTCATTAGAGCCTAATTATTGCTCCTTTAGTATGGCTTGAGGTGAAGCTTCCTTTCCAGGAGTAGAGCCATCTTCCTGAAGGGCAGTCAGTTCCTTAGCCGGGTCCTGGACCCAGGCCAGAGTTTACATCTCTGAGAGAGATGCTTTTCTCTTAATGGACCTTAGGGTTAGGGTTAGGGCTAGCTAGGGCTAGGGCTAGGCAGAGTCGTGATGCCCCAGGGAGTCCATGTCTATCTGTGCGGTCTGTGACTATGTCACACTACCGGCAGTCTCAGGGAGGAGGTCAGGTGGGAGAATAGCTTACATTTCTGACTGAGCTCAGTGTAATCATGGGAAAAGAGGAGTGCAGAAGAGAAATAAGAAGGAATGGAAGTAGGAGCAACAGATGAGGGATTCGGGTATCCCTAGATGCTAGAAGCGGCTAAGAAACAGAATTCCTCAAAGTCTCCAAACCAGAGACAACATTGCTAATCCATAACTTGGTTTTAACCTGGTGAGACCCAGTAGGATTTCTGGCCACTTGAAGTACAAGATGAATTCATGTTTTAAGCCTATAAATCTGTGACAGTTTGTTGGAGCAGCAGTAGAAACCACATTGAGAAGGAGCTGTGTGACCGTTGACTGCCTCCTACAGTCCTAATAAAGAAATTCATGGAAACACTGGGTGCTGCGAGAGGAGTTTCTGCGTGGAGGAGAAAGAGTTGAACTCTGAGTGGGTCTCTCAGAAGGGCTGCCTCCTTGGACTGCCCGGTACCCCCCCTTTTCAGAATTCACTCCACAGTCAACCTGTTTCAACGAGCTCAGGGTACAGGATGTATTTCAAATCTGGTATGCAGCAAGAGTGTGGGTTTTCTTTCACTGTTTCTTGTATTTTTTGTGTTTACTTCCTCTAAGAAAACACCCTGTGGTTAGATTAAAAGCTGGCAAGAATAGTTTGAACCCCCAAGAGCAGCATAATTTTTCTCCCTCTTTTTCACCTTCAGAATTCCGTGAGTTAGGTGCTTTGTTTCTCAAAGATTTGTGTATTTTATGTATAAGTGTGTTTTGTCTGCCTGTACATCCACCTGTGCACCAGAAGAGGTTGTCTGGTCCCGTGAGACTACAGTTATAGATGCTTGTGAGCCACCATGTGTGTGCTGGGAATTGCACTCAGGACCCTGAAAGCAGTCAGTGCTGAGACAGACCAAGTTAGATGTCTTTACACCTGAGTCTTTGGTTGTAGGGAAGTCAACAGGGTGGGTAGTAAGTTCCTGTGAACCCCGGACCCATCACAGCTGTCTCCTTTAATCCTTGCATTCTTATGTTTTTCCTTGCTGGGGGGTGGGAGATTCATTGACTTAAGTTTCCTTCAAGAATAGTTCCAATGCCTTCCTTAGGCTGACAGATGATTAATTCTCTTTCACATCCGTGCCTTCTGCCAGAGCATCCCTAAAGGACATCCGTGACACAGCCGATGACTGTGATTCTCTCTCATGTCCTGGGAGAGCTTTTGTAAAGCAGCTGTGATATTGCCAAGTGGATTATTTGCCATTCACCAAGGAAACCTTTCAAAATCTAGACTCCAAAATTTATGTCTCTGATTTGAAGTTCTCTCGGAATTTTTTTTCTTTCTTTCTTTTTTTTTTTCGAAACAGGGTTTCTCTGTGTATCCCTGGCTGTCCTGGAACTTGCTCTGTAGACCAGGCTGGCCTTGAACTTACAAAGATCCTCATGCCTCTCTACCTCTTGAGTGCTGGTTTTAAAAGTATGTGCCACCACTGCCCAGTTTGTTCCCTCAGAATGTAAGAGAAACAAAAAAACAAGAACCTGTCTATGCTAAGGTAACAAGAGTACATGAACCATGAGAAATCACAGATAAAACGCCAGAAGCAGCAGCAGCAGCATAGCACAGGGAGAAGATCTTGTGCCGCTGCTCTTGACTATGTAATGCACTGTGTAACATAAATGTGCTATGTTTCTGAGGATGACCTTGAACTTCTGATCTTCTGTGTCCACCTTGTGAGTGCCCAGCTTTTGAGGTGCATGCTTGGTAAGCACTCTGTCAACCAAACTTCAGCCCCGGCACCTTGAAGTTTTTTCTCTTCTTTCTTGTTTGTTTCGTGCATCTGGGTGTTTGCTGCATCCACTCTTGTTGTGGAATCTGTCTGCATACTGCATGAGTACCTGGTACTCAAGGAGGCTAGAAGAGGGCATCAGATCCTTTGGAATTGGAATCCAGACAGTTAAAAGCCACCATGTGAGTGCTGAGAGTCAAACCCAGGTCCTCGGGAAAAGCAGACAGAGCTTTTAACCTTTAAAGGCTGAGCCATCCCTCCAAACATTTAATAATTTTCTTTTTTTGATACTGAGTCTTGTGTAGCTCTGGCTGGCCTTGAATTGATTGTAGACCCAAGGTGGCCTCAGACTTTTCCAGAACGCTGAGATTACAGGCTGTGCCACCACACCTGACCAATAACTTCACTTTTCAGGGTAAGTGTAATAATGGTAGATCGTCTGCTCCAAGTGAAAGCTCACCAACATAATATCTAAATAGTACTAGACAGCAGTGACCCAGGGCAAAGCAGAAATGAATGTGATTTGGTGCAGGCTTAAGCTAAGAGGGTTTCTTGTCTGTGGGGAATTGTTGGACAATGGCAGGAACCATTTGTTTAGAAAAGTCTTTTCATTATTATCGTGTCCTCACAGTTCTAAAGTAATTCTACTGGCGAAATACCCCTCCAGATTGTTTACTTAGTTCCTAAATAATTAAGGAAATGATAAATTGGAATTTTGTTTTATGTACACAGCACACACATCCTTTAAATTAGCACTTGTACCTGTGTTGCTAGCCTTTAGTAATGCACTGAGATGTTACAGGCTCATTCCTGGAGCTGTTTGTAGCGGCTGTCTGAAGTGCTACAGCTTCAGCTTCAGCTTGGCGATCAGTGTCCCTCAGGCGGCCATAACCACTGGTTTGTTTCCTTTAATGGATTTGTAAATGAGTGACAGTCATGTAGTGATGGTGAGGTTGAATGGACAGACTCAGCCACTGCCATCCTCTCCTCTTTAGAGTCTGAAATTTTACGTAGTGCTGAAATAGAGTTAGCACTGGACAAAGAAAGAGAGCTCCCAATCCACTCTTGTGAAATCTGTAATTGCGGCCACTATGGGCGGCATCTTTACCTTCAGCTCATAGGGATGGAAGAGTAAACACTGATCACTGTCATCAGCTTTGGTGATGTCAGACCATAGCTGCCATTCTAACTTGGGTGATATTTTCAGAATGTGTATTATTATTGACAAGTTACTGTGCATATTTTAAGTAACTTGAGTAGCTGGGATTTAGCGTCTTTGTAGGGTGGTCGTTAGGTTAGTAGTCAGCCTTTCTCTCTGGATGTGGTGGCATCTGTACGGGCCTGGTTTTATTTATTCTTTTTAAGTCTCTCTCAAGATTGGCAGAGTACACAGTCAATTTATGTCCTACTTTTTTGTGCATTTTAGAAACTTTCAGAATTTTTATTGCAAGGGTACAGTGCTGTTCCAATTCTGAATGTTTCCTGGTAGCAGGTCCTCACAAGGAACAACTTTCCAGATATATACCACTGCAGGGCTTAGTGCTGGAGTGCTTACCTAGCATTCATGAGGCTCTGGCTGGGTTTAACCCTGGCACGTGGGAACTGGGTATGGTGGTGGCACATTCCTGTAAACACTTAGGAGGGGGAGACTGGCTATGCAGCAAGTTCCAGCCTTGCCTGGGAAGGAGGTGTCTTCCCATCAAGGTGGTGTCTGTAGAAAGGCCTCTCTTTCCCACTGCATAGCTGCTCAGTGGTTTACTCTGTTCTTTATCACCAAGATCCTAGGATGAGAGAATTAACCTGCCCCCACTTCCTTCCAACAGGCGGACTTAAACTGCAATATCCAAGATGACGCTGGGGCTTTTTACGGTGTGAGCAGTCAGTATGAGAGTTCTGAAAACATGACGGTTACCTGCTCCACCAAAGTGTGCTCCTTTGGGAAACAAGTAGTAGAAAAAGTAGAGGTAAGTTGACCCCTGTAGGTGAGAAAGTCCTCTGGGTAACCGGCAGGCAGGGAGTAGAGGACCATGCTTTTTCAGGGCACCTTTCCCTTCCACTTGAGCCTTCTCCCTGACTCATGGGAAAAGTAAAAAGGACTGGGTGGCACCTGAAAGCAGCCAGTATGCTCTGTTAGCCTTCTCTGTGAGCTATGCTGGCCCAGCTGGCCAGTACTGGTCTCTGTGAGAGGCCCCAGGGGGTCTGATGCTTCCGCACTTCCTAGCTGCAGGTGGGGGGGTGGATAACCAAGGTAGCTGAAGCTGCTTACTGCCCCCATCTAAAACCTGACAACCTTGAATTTGATTTGAATTTGATTGCTGTTTTTACTTTTTTCATTTTAATTGTTTTAAGTTTAAATTTCAGCAGGCAGTGTTGACCCATGCTGTAATCCCAGCATTTGGGAAGCTGATGTATGAAACTCCCAAGGTCCAGGCCAGCCTGGGCTTCTCACCAGAGTCCCTGTGTCAAAATGAACACAGAAACTCAAACATTCCGTCCTGACATTAGGAAATAACTATATTCAACTTGCATCTTTCATGCCCCCTTCTTTTACAAACACGGTTGTCTTTCCAGGGTTAGTTGCTTTTGTGAATTAAGTTTGCAAGTGGTATCCCCTTAACCTGCCCACTTCCCAGTGTCTTTTGCCTTACCCCCACCACCTGGAGAGTCAGGTTTTATTTTCAGCAGTTCTGGACTCTCAGGGACAGGACCTAACCTGCCTGTGGCAAAGACTTCAGCTTCCAACCAAGCTAGAGGGTGCCTGGTAGGAGAGGGAGGGTCTTAAGAGCTTAGGCAGAGCCATGTGGGTGGTGTGGGCTACCCTGGAGCTTTCTAAGCTCAGCTTGGGCAGTGAGAGATGGTAAAAAGGCAGAGAAGGGTGTGGGTGGGTTATGTTGATGGTGAATTTAATAGCAGTCATGAGCTTTGCTGAAACGTCTTCAGTGGGACTCCAGTAAGAGCTTCTAAATGGAATTTAGTGACTGTGTATTAAAGGTTAAAGAGGAGGGAAAGCCGGAGGTCACACTCTCTCTGTTTGCCAGCAGCAGTGACCAGAAAGTACATTTTCAAGGGACAAATAAGGGATAATTGGAGATACAAGAGTAGACTTGAGAGACAGGAAATTTCAATTGGGAATCCTGAGCTTTAGGGATAATTTAAAACTGGGGGTGGGCGAAGAGCTGGCTGCCCTGACAGAGTAGCAGGAACACAAAATTAGGATAAGAATTGGGGGGTGGATATCAGTCAGCAAGATGGCTTAGTAGGTAAGGCGCTTTCTACCAAGCCTTAAGGACCTGAGTTCAATTCCTAGCACCCACTTGGTAGAGGAGAGAACTAACTCCTGTAGGTTGTCCTTTGACCTCTACAAGCATGCAAAATACATACATACATCATACACGTAATGTGTGTGAAAATAGTTATACTTGTTAAATATTAATCTTTTTTCCAGCTGACTCTGTCCCTGTAGCATTCCTGAATATCCTAGCAGCTCTGGGTCCTGTTCCACCCTCTTTCTGTCTCATTCCCACCTAGTACCCTGTGGCCTTAGTCACGGTAGCTTTGTAACTAGGTTCTGGGGGCAGGTGAAACAAGTTTGTCTTACTATTCTTTTTCCGTCTTTGCTAAGCTAGGAATCAGTCTTCCTGTTTCCAAATAATGTGCACTTTATTTAGTGTAAAGAAAGACAGAAAGTTTGAGCACTGTTGTTACATTTAAAATGATATATTATTAATAGTAAATCTATTTGCATTTCTGTCTCATTTGTAGGTATTTAATAGGATTTTATGATTTTATCATATTGATTTGTTTCTTGTTAAATTCTGACTATTTTATGTTTTGTGTCAGTTTTATGTTTCTAGAACGGATGAGACAAGCTTTGGGTTTTGGAGTCTTGATTTAAAGCTCTGTATCAAGGGTTTATCTTCAGAGCTGTGCATGGGGTTCCTGCCTTTAATCCCAGCAGGTTCAAGGCCAGCCTGATAAACAGTCTAGTTCCAAGCCAGCCCTAGCTGTGTAGAGAGACCTGTTTCAAAAGAAGATCTGTTGCTGGGTAGTGGTGCAACACTTAGGCAGAGATGGGTGGATCTCTGTGAGTTCAAGGCCAGCCTGGTCTACAGAGCAAGTTCCAGGATAGAACAGAGAGACCCTGTGTTGGGGTTGGGGCAGGAAGAATCTGTCTTCGTAGTATCCATCACAGCAGGCTGTCCTGTTTGACCCCAGTGGTTCCTCCCTTAGGGCCTTGAGTTCTCTGTGTATTCAGGCGTAGTGGTCACTTCTGCAATCTCCTTCCTCCATGGTTGTTTGGGTTGGTGCTAGCAGTTGTATGGGGGGCAGAGTCATGTCCTCTAAGTTTGTGTTACCTAGAATTTTGTGAAGTACGGTGTGTGTGACAACACACACACACACACACACACACACACACACTTTTGCTGAAAAATGGACCAAATCCTTTAAAGGTCACTCTCTGCAACATTTTTTAAACTTCTAGAAAGATAATAGATTCTGTATATAGCAGTCAAGTTACGCTTTGTTTGTCACTAGGTAATCTACACAAGTGACAGAGCACATTAACAGATGATTCATGTTGAAAAGTGCGCGCTTTCAGAAGCAGCCATTCTCTGTGCTTTGAAGTGTAAAAAAAATACTCAAACCTCTTTTCCCTTGCAGACGGAGTATGCAAGGTTCGAGAATGGCCGGTTTGTGTACCGAATAAACCGCTCGCCAATGTGTGAATATATGATCAACTTCATCCACAAGCTCAAACATCTACCAGAGAAATATATGATGAACAGTGTTTTGGAAAACTTCACCATTTTATTGGTAATGTTGGTCTCTCTCCTGGTTTGGCATAGGCAGAGTCTGTCCTGAGGCTTGCCGAGCACAGTGAGGAAGGTGTGGGGGAGGAGGTAGTAAGGGTTTCAGAAAGGGAACTTGGATAGCTCTTTGGTGGTGACCCAGCCAGCAAGCTTGAGCTGTACTGGGGCTTGGGTTCGAAGACGGGTCCACCTGCGACCTGAATCCAGAACAGAGATAACAAGAAATGATAGCCCAGGCTCTTCTGCACTATGACTGCTGAGTTGGGAGAAGTTGCCCCAGTGCCTTGATTCTGGATCAGTTGCCAGAGTCAGAGGCTCTTGTCCTCAAAACATGTTCATAAAATATTGTGTAATAGCTTTCAACCGGAAGGTCAGAATGCCAAACTAAAACTCAGTGAGAACAGTTTTCCTAAGGGGCTGATGAGGACATCTGTGGTGGGACGGCACTCTGAATAGCTGCCACATTATTCTGTGACTAAAGTGGTGAGCCTGAGGGTTTACCTCGGGAATGCCATACCTGGCTTGTTGCTTCCACTGGGACGGGTTTCTCAGGCAGATGTATGCTGTTATGTTTGATTTGAAAGGCTTGTTTACCCTTGTTCTTCCTGTTTACAAACAAGTTCTGATTTAAGCTTTATGTGGTAGTGCATGCCCATAATCCCCATACTTGGGAGGCTGAGGCAGGGGGATCAGGAGGTTGAAGGCAGGCTGGACTATATAATAAGACCCTATCTTTAAACAAGCCAATGAGATGGCTCAGGTAAAGGTGCTTGCAACCCTAGCAACTTAAGTAGTCATAGCATAGCCAGAATTAGGGGTCAGTGCCATCAGGGACTCAGAGTTTAGACATAGGGCTGCTTGTATCTTTCCTACAAGCTTGACTTACTCTGGAGAGAGACTCTTAGTGGAGTCTCAGCTGTGCCTGTGTGCTCCTGAAGCTTAGAAACTGGAAGTCTGAGGAAAATGTAGAGCATCTGTCTTTCATAGTCACCAGTGCCCTTTGGTGGATGATGAGTTTACATTGTGGTGGCAGGGAGCAGGTGTCTGTCTCAAACTGTGCCCTGCTGCAGTCCATGTTTGGTAGCTGGGGAGATGGCTCAAGTCAGTAAGGTGCTTCCCACACACGTATGAGGACTGAGGACTGTTTCTCTGCACAAGAACACAGGCTTCATGACACCACCTATGATCCTCAGCGCTGTGGAGGCAGGGACTGCTCGATCCCTGGAGGTTGTCAGCCAGCCTTGCCTCATCTTGAGCTCCGTGTTTAGGTAGAGATTATATCTCAAAAAGAAAAAAAAATAAGATAGAGTGAAAGCATGATCCAGGAGGACATGCAAATTCAAACTCTGGCCCAAATACACGCAAAATCAAAGTGCGTGCAGGTCTCCGCGCTGGAGAGCAGGCAGGGAGTGTGACGCTCTTTCCAGACACTCAAACCACCCCACGACTTGAACTTTTAACTGGGTGGCCACCCACTTTTTGAGCAGGAGTTTCAACTCCAGCTCTGTCTTTGACAGCACGTTGAGGAAGGTGACAGCCCCAGTCCCAACTTTGCCTCAGAGAGCTGGCTGAATTGAATGTGGCCCTGTGATGTCAAAGCCAAGCCCCTAATTCTCACAGAACCCAGGTACCTGTTAGCAACATGCCTCTGGACATACGACATGCTATCCTGGGACCTCACTGGCTTTGGTTAAAAATGTATCATTAAAAGCCAGTCATAATGGCACATGTGTGTAATCCCTGCACTTGGCAAGTGGAGGCAGGAAGATCAAGAAGGAGTTCAAGGCCAAACTAGGCTATAGAAAAACAGCAAAAGCAGATAAACAAAATATTTTGATACAAGCAATTAATAATATCCAAGAAACATTTGTTAGGAATAATATCATGGAGCTGAAGAAATGGCTCAGTGGTTAAGAGTGGTTAAGGTACTGGTTATTCTTCCAGAGGACCCAGGTTCAAGTCCCAGCACCCACATGGCAGTTCACAAGTGTCTGTAGCTACAGTTCCAGGGTACCCAACACCCTCACACATACATACATGTAGGCAAAACACCAATACACATAAAAAAGAAAAAAAGAAGTAATATCATAGCTTTAGGAAACCACAGACTTCGGAACTACAAAGCATAAACTGTCTAGTTGATGGACAGGAGAAGTTACACTATCTGGACAATTTAAAGCCACACAGACTGATAGGCTAGGCTCTCTGGTTGCACCCCCTTGCCTTGGGAATTGAGCTAAATACACAGAGGCAGTGATAGCCCAAGCAGAGCTGAAAAAGACAAAGGTGAGCCATGAGCCAGTGTGCTTTGGATCTCAGTCTCTTTGATATCAAGATAACAGAGGTTGAACCTGGTGCCATAGCTTATAATCCCAGATTCTCAGGAAGCCAAAGCAGGAGAATTGCACATTCAAGGTCTACCTGGGCTACTAGAGAGTTCAAGGCCAGCCTAGGCACCTTAGTGAGACTCTGTCTCAAATTAAATAATGAAAAGATGGGGGCCTGAGAGCTGGCTTGGCAGTTAAGAGCGCTTGTTCTTATAGAGGACCGAGGTGTCTCACGACCATCTGTTACTCCAGCTCCAGTGGCTCTGACATCCCTCTTCTGGCCTCTGAGGGCACCAGAAACATGTTACACATATATGCATGTAGGCAAACATGCACACATATAAAGTAAAATCAAATAAAAAACTTTAAATCAGAGTGAAAAGAGGCCTGGGGATGTTTGGTGGTAGAGAACTTGCCTACCATGCATGAGGCCCTGGGTTTTCAATCCTCAGTATAGACAAGACAGGCAGACAGTGAATTTATAAGAAGATTGATGTGTCTAAGTCATTTCTAGCATTATATTAGATTAAAGACCCTTTGTAAATGTTATAAAATTCTTACCATGAATTACAGTACCATTTTTGTGGTTAAAGAGTCACTATGACCCACCCAAGGTCATGGCGATTGATACAAACTTGAGTCATAAAATCAGAAAGCTCTCTCTACTTTATGTTCCTAGCCAAGACATTTAAAGTCTTCAGACCTGCATGTTGTCTTCATTCATAAATGGATCTCTCAAATCTGTATTCTCCATCTCAAGATGGCCAGTAAGAGTCTTTTAAGCCCCCCTCAGCTTAGACTATGGGTATAGCACTGGCTGCTAGAAAGTGATTTAACAACACAGCACTTGTGCCATGGTGACTTATGGCCTCTGGCATGTTCAAAGAAGCAAGTGAGGAGATTATGATACAAAGTCATAAATTGTTGAGTATTTCTGAACTAAGCCCCACGGAAGTCCAAAGAGATGTGGGGGTGTGGGGTTCTCAGGGATGGTAAAGAGGGCATTTGAAGTTGAAAGATAAGTAGAAATTTTTCGCATTCATCAAGGAAGTTAAGACTTTACCTAAGTGCATATTCGGGTGTCAGGTGCTAGGAATATTGTGATGAACTGAATGCATTGGGCAGCCATCCCAGGGTCAGATGAGGGAGGCAGGCATTCATCCAGTAAATGAATGGAAAATAAAATGATCATCAGTGTCTGACAGAGAGGTGTACTGTGCTGAGATGGTGTAATGTGTGTAGCTCATAGATGGGTTAGCATCTTCGAACTGATTAGTCTAGAGCAGACAGTTTACCATTCTTCTCTGTCATAGGGAACGGTAGCACCCAGTCACAAAGTTGTACATTGGATGCCACCCACTTTGGGCCAAGCATCTCATTCTGTTGTAGATGCATAGTGAGCACACAGCATCGGTGGCTGTTGTGAGTTTTGATCACTCATCAAATGCTTGGTCACGGCACACCATGCCTGAGCTGGTTAACTAGGAAACATGGTCCAGTTCTTCATAGTCCACTGGATGAGGTGGATATTGAAAAACAACCAATCTATATGAATCGCATAGCTCCATGGAGAAAATCAGAAGTGAGGCTTTATTTTTTCAATCAGGGACCCTGAGCTCGGGTGCTTGAAAGCAAGGGAAACTTAAATGGGTGAAGCAGACCATTGCAGAGGGGAAATTAGGCTGTTGACAAGCTAGATAAGGCACTCAAGTCAAAAATGTTTTTAAACATGAAAGTCACAGAAAACCATTGAAGCATTGTGAAGTTATAAATCTGATTGGATTGGACTTGAGAATGTTCCTTCTGGGGTGGCACGGGGTCGGGTGGGGGAGGCAGTTTGAGGAGCAGAGCCAGAGCTCAGATCTGAGAGAGGCTAATCATGGGAGGGACAGCGACCCAGGGGGAATGGATGGGGAGTCCTAATGCATCGGGAGAAGTGTAGCCTGTGCCAGCAGGTCTCCAGATAAGATTCTGTCTGTACCACTGTTCTTTACATAGCCAGTACCTCTGCTGTATCCAGGTACTGCTGGCTGATGTGATATACTAATCAAGGTACCCATGAAGTTAACTCTGTAGTTAGCTGTTGTAAAGTATAATTTAACTCAAGTTAAATGTAAGATGGGAAAATAAGATTTTAAATATTTTTAACAGAAATAAATATCCTTACTATAGTAATTAGCTTGATTTAACTGTCCCATGACGGATCACACCACCACCCTATAAAATATATAATTATTTGTCAATTCAAATTAAGATAAAAATACTAAAATAAGTGAAAGTCAGCTAAAACATGTGAATGTTCTATAAGAGAGGATTATTGATGACAGATTATTGATGAATACAGAAACCACACCAGCTCTGACAGGTGACCTGTTGGTTTCAGGCAATGGGTCTTCCTTAATTACGGTTCAGGGCTCAGGTGGGGTTCCATTGGGACTTGCAATCCCCTGAATGTGTTGGAGGATACAGAGTGAGGCTGAACAGGTCTTTGATCCACCTGTCACCTTCAGACAGACAGCTCCTCTCCCATCAAATCATGCTCTTGGCACAGATAGGCCATGATCTCATTTTATGCCTTTTGTTTTTTTTTCCCAACAGGTGGTAACAAACAGGGATACACAAGAAACTCTCCTCTGCATGGCCTGTGTGTTTGAAGTTTCGAATAGTGAACATGGAGCACAGCATCATATCTACAGGCTTGTGAAGGACTGAACCTGGTTATTTATATAGATAGAAATCTGTATATACACACACATATGTGCACACACACACTCTCTCCATTATCGAACGACTGACTGTAAACCTCACCACAGGTGATGCCCTGGCCCCCAGGTCACACCCTGACTTTTCTAAATCCTGTTTGAGTGAACTTATTATTATTTTTCCATGTGTTCTTGCTATCATTGTAGCTGTGAAATTGTGCTGCAGTTTTTTGTGTATTCCTCAGATCTGCAACCCACAATTCCTTGGGGAAGGTGAATTTTACCAGCCTAAACCTCTCTCTCTGCAGACCTGTTTCCTGTTGTGGTAGAAAATAGTTCTGAGACAGAGGATTGGCCACGGGGCATTGACTGCCTTTATACAAATGTATTTAGTTCTTTTGTTTGTTTTTCCAACATAAAATTCTTGTGTTAAGATACAAGTAAAATTAATCTTTAATTGTAAATTAGTACAAGAAAACTAAGATTCTTTAGACTTATCTTTGTAATTAATTAGGGTGGAAGTTATGGAAGAATGTAATTCACTAAATTATTTTTTAAATGAAATCTTTCTTTCTTTTTAAAACCAAATGTTAAACTATAGCCTTAAGAAATACTTGGTAGAAATATCCTAATGAGACAAATTTTTTTACCTTCCCCCCTCAAGGTTAAACTAATATCTTAATTCATTAAACTGTTGAAACAGGTGTTGCAAAGGAAGAAATTGTCACCCCTTATCCTTAACATATATAGTATATTTAAAAATGTAAAATTGTATTGTACTAATGTGATAATTGATTATTTAATGAAAAAGAAAAGATGGCTCTTTTTGCAATAAGTAGATAATACTGAAACAAATCTAAGCTTACAATGTTATAGTCTTGTGTGTGCAGTTACATTTTATATGGTCAACCAAAATTTTTTATGGAGAAGAGTTCACATTTGAACCACTGAAATTTCATAGCAAAATTTTTAAAATTGGCACGAATACTGCACTGTGAGTTGCAAAGGATGTAGAATCCTGTGGCTGGGAGAAAACTGTCATCATCTGGACAAGTAGAAGGCTCATCAGGCTTGGTCACTGCTCCTCAGACTGTCACTGTCGCAAGCCTCCTCACCAGCCTGTGGGTAGTTGGTTGCTGGTAACCCAACGTGCATGGGAAGCTCTCTGTTCCTGCATGTGTGGATATTCAGTTCTCTGAACTCCTGTTTCCTGTGGTTTGCTATTGTTCATCACCTCCCTCTTGATCTGCTTTATAGACATGGATCTATTTCCTCTGAGGGCGTCTCTTTCCTTGACATCTCTTCATAAGCCTCAGTGGCTCTTCATGTGCTCTCTCTCCCCGCAGCTCTCTCTCTGATCTTTTCAAGCAGACTCCCTCATTCAGGTAGTTCTGTTTCCAAGAGAGATTTTACCGCTCTGATCTGAGTATTCCAAAGCATTGCCTAGCAGCAGCGTTGGCCAGTCTGGGGTTACTTTCTTACGTGCTTCTCATTGGGGAAGCAAGAAAGGTTACCCTTCCACTTCCCAGGGAAGGCAAGAGGAAAGCTCGAGTTTCCTTAGACTCACATGCACGCACACACAGATAGGAATATGTGAACACAATAGAACATGACGTAAGCTTTTTTTAAGTTTAAAAATCAAACAACATGGCGATGTTTTTGTGTGTGTGTGCCAAGACTATCAAGTAAAATCCTACTTCTATATCCAGCTGACACACACCCCTTCTTTGTCCCAACATCTGCTCTGGCTGTGCTTATATGGTATTCAGCTACTTGTGGTCTTCAGTGGCTGGGCGTGGCTGGCATGTAGCTAAAAGAACCACACTGGATTAACTCTTGTCTCCTCCCAGCTGCATCCCTGGTCCCTGGAAAGACCTGAGGAGAATGTGTAAGACTTTGTCATTAGCAGTATGCCTCCCTTATGTAGTCCAGCAGGGCATTGTTCTCTTTAAGAGAACTGCCTTGGTTCCCTGAGTCTAAGCCAGCCCTCAAAGAATGGTTACCCTGGGTTTCTCCCGGTCGTTTTCAGATCAGATGTTTAAAGATCTGTCCTGGGGATGGCATTAGTTAGTCCCTTAGGAATGTTTCTTTAGCTTTGATTTCCTACGTCCTTCCTCCAGAGGAATGTCCTACTGTCCTGAGACCAGGACCATACGAATGGGTATAAATGATCTCCTGTGGCTATAGGCCAGGCCATCCCAGAAGGTGATGGGGGAGAGGCCTGCCACTCAGGAGTGGATTTGCCTTTCTATACCTCCTAAGCTCTGGGTGTTTATTTCTCAAGTACCACCTAGAGGGTAGTGGTTGTCAATGGGGAGGGTACGCTTTCTCAGAATTAGGATAATGTCTTTGTTGCCTTACTGCCTGCGTCCTGTCCTTCCAAATGCCTTTCCCATGTGAGGGTTAGGAATGACTCTGACTCACTTTTTGCTCTGAAACAGCTATCAATTCTTTAATATAGATATATTCAACCCCTCCCCCTAACTTGTTTCCATCCCCATATCTCAACCCCTCCCAGCTTCCTGTTCCTTCTCACCTTTAAAGAAACCACCATCTTACAGTTACCATCGCCATGATGAAACACCGTGACCAAAGAAACAAATTGGGGAGTGAAGGGTTTACTTGGCATACATTTCTGCATCATAGTCCATCACCAAAGGAAGTCAAGGAAGGAACCCGAGACCAGGAATTAATGCAGAAACCCTGAAGAGGTGCCGCTTACTGGCTTGCTCCTCATGGCTTGTTTATCCTGCTTTCTTAGATAGAGTTCAAGATCAGCAGCCCAAGGGTGACACCACCCACAGTGGGCTGAGCCTTCCCCTCTCCATCACTAAGAAAATGTCCTGCAGCCCCTCCCCCCTGCCCTCTCGAGACAGGGTTTCTCTTTGTAACAGCCCTGGCTGTCCTGGAACTCACTCTGTAGACCAGGCTGGCCTGCCTCTGCCTCCTGAGTGTTGGAATTAAAGGCGTGTGCCCCCACCACCCAGCTCTACAGCCATTTCTTACGGAGATCTTTTCTCAATTGAGGTTCCCGCCTCTCAAATGACTATAGCTTGTGTTAAGTTGATATAAAACTAGCCAGCCCATCCACCATGGCAAATTCATGCTACCTATATACTCAAGGGTGTACAGACATCCACTGGAACCACACTCTTGAAAACTGGCTTTGCCTACCCCAGAAGCTATCAACTGTCAGTAGCTCCTCAGCCTTGAGGTGGAGGCTCTTGAGCCCCTCCCAGCCTCACTCAGTGCTGGAATTTGACCAGCTTGTTCTCACGGCCGGCCGCTGTGGGTTTATGAGAGCGATGGCCCTTTTATGTCCTAAAGACACTGGTTTGCTCCAGCACCCCCTGCCGCACCTCCTGCTCTCCCCGTCTTTCCACTCGGTCTTTAGTGAGTCTTCTGGAGTGCCCCTGTCTAATCAAGACTCAGTTATCCCAGACCCGCTTTATCTCCCACATGAAAGCCTTGGGTGGGATTGTGTCCAATCCTTCTTGGTTCCTTCTCCCCTCTTATAACTCCCTAGACCTTAAGGATGCCCTTGCCAAGTCCTGTCCTCTTCCCTCAGCCCTCCATTCTTAGTGTTGTCTCACAGTGACTCTAGGACAGCTCTGTCAGGGACGTATGTAGACATCTTGCCCACTCACCACATGGTTTAGAAGCCATCTTTTCCATGAAAGAGACCTGCATGTCCTGAGACTCCTCCACAGTCCAGCCAACTAGAGGGAGGGACCTTTTAGCTAGTTCACTGGCCATTGCCCTGGGCGCTGTCAGAGGATTTTAGAATCTGTGGCACTTTCACAGTTGTTACAGCTCATTGCCTGGGGTTGCGCAAGATTCAACCTTAGGTGAAAATGGCTGCCCTTTCTCTTACTTGCCTAACCCTAACCCTAACCCGTCGTTAGCATATTGATAACCAGTTTTTCTCCACTCATCCTGTGAAAGCTTCTCTCCTATAAGCCTCTGCGGGGGAAGGGGGTCAGGAAGAGCCAGGTGGATGTTAATCTTCAGCATCCTCCCTCCTCCGGTACAGCTACTGTCTCTTTCCTGTTGCCCTTTCTCTCATCTCTTGGAAAGCTGTAGCCATTAAAGAGCATTTCTGTTTTGTCCTATAGCCCTTACCTTACTGGGGCTTAAAAAGAGACACCCCCCCATTTGGTTCTCACAAACCCCCACTCTCTTCCTCATCCTTTAGTTGTTGGGGTTGTTGGGGTGTGTTTCTCGGCACTGCTTCATGCCAACTGTTGTGTCTCAGCTTTAGGGGTGGAGTGGACCTGGATCTGTTCAGGAAGGTGGCTCATACTCAAACCAAAAGAGAACACAGATCATTCCCCTTCACACAGGGTGAGAGGTGCCTGGTCTAGAGCCTCCCGGCTAGTTAGTCACAGACAAGGGTGAGGGCTTCTCTTTCTTCTTCAGCCTCTTCTTGGTGGAAGCCATCTTTCCTTGGTGCTCTGTGCTTAAGTGATCCCTGAGAATGCACGGGCAGGGTCACATCAGATCCCCTGTAGCTGTCCGGGGACCACAAGCAGATGGCAAGTCTGATGCGTCTCTATACTTCCTCGGAGGACAGTTCTCCAGCCGCAGGCTTTGAGTCAAATTTCTGTTTGCCACCCATCCCAGCAGCAAAGTCCTGCTCACACACCAGCCAAAACAGAACCTTTGGTGTTAAAATTCCTCAAAGGACTTTTAGATCCAGGTCTTCATTAGGCTTCTATACCATGGTGGCGATAGCCACTGTTTTTATACAACCGTAAATATTGAAGTCACATGACGGTCAGTTTTACAAACCAGGTACCTGTAATTTGTATACTTTTTGTATCTGCTCTGGTATACCACACCTGTCCTAAGGAAGGGTAGAATAACTGTGTGTCAGGGTCCTCACCTGTGACATTAGGAGGATGCACGAGTTGCTGACTTCTCTGTTGATGTTTCTGTGGCTAAGCCCTGCACGTGTCTTTTCTGCAAAGCCTTAAATCTTGGAGATGTCACGTCGTAGGGTGTCGGTGTGACAGGCTGCCTGGGAACCGTGAGCCCTTTTGTAAGCTGGAAGCATTTCTCTTACTACTGTTACTTTTCGTTTCCTTTAAGGGAGTTTTCACTTCCCAGCTGCCAAAGCCTCCCAGTGAAGCAGTGCCTTAGTACTACCTTAGTAGCCGCCAGCCTTTTCTCAAGCCTCTTCTTGGTATCCATTTGCTAATTGGCCCAGTATCCGAAGCAGGACAAGCCAAATCATTCTTATTTTTGTTTCAAAAGCCCGTTTTTAAATCCAGCTCTATAGGAAGCTGAGGACTTGGTTTCAGACAAGCCAAATCGGAACCCAAGTCCATCCCTTGACCATGCTCTCACATCCGCATCCATACCAAAACTAAAGGCTGCCACTCCGCAGTTTACTATGAAGAGTGAATTGTACTTTTCATTGATGCCTTTTTAAATTCATGACCAAATACTTAGCTATTTGTGAATCTTCTGCACTCCCGCATGAAAGTGCCTTTGGCTCGAGATTCCAGCTTAGAAAGTGCCACCGTAATAACGACAATTTGTAGAGAGACCAAAAATATTTTGAGATCACCATAATGCCTTTGGTTAACTGGGATGAGTAACCAATCACAGGCCTCTATTCACGAGAGCACCGCGTGGTCCCTGCCTGCTGTGAGTCTGCCTGCCAGTGGGGACCCCACCACCACTCACCTATAGCACAGTGCGGCAGCGGGGAACCCCGCAAACTGTTGTGTCTGTGTGTGCCGACTCCCCCCCGCCCCCCCACTGCCCGGCATGTCCATCAACTCGTCACCCAGCTCCATCCCTGGGAAGGAACTCGCGCACAAGCACCCGAATCCCAGCCAGTGGACAGACACCACGGCTTCGCCTTCCCCGTGTGTCCATGTGCAGTCTGTGGAGACTCTCGCCCACTGGGACGGCAGTGCGCACTTGCCTGCTTTACACAGCGATACCATTTGGTTGTTGGAAGCCTCGAATTGAGATGACAGTGCAGAACAAAAATTAAAAATGGTTTCATTAGGGTCATTGCAGTCGAAGTGTCTCTGGGCAGATTTTCTGGCTCCGGATGTCCGAATGTGCTGTGAGAGACTTCCAAAGAGCACAACATTTGCAATTTGGCGTTTTCAAGAATGTTCTAGTCCTCAGACAGCCAACTCTTTGAAGTATGTGTCAGCTTAGAGTAAAATCTTCGTGCATCTGGAAAACCCTACAGTAAGGAAAAGGACAACGGAGGCAAAAAGGAGCCAGGAAAAAAATAGTTTGCTTGGTTTTTTTTTCTTCTCTTTTCTTTCTTTTTCTTTTTTTTTCAATTCCTTTGCTGATGTAAGTGTAAAAGTAATGACAGATAACTTTGGAAGAAGCCTCAAAACATTACCGCATGTGTTCTCTCTGTCCTTCCCTGGTGTCTAAGAAGCAGCCGCTCTGGGCTCTGAAATCACAGAAGTGATTTGTATCCACCCCAAGTTGTATAAAAGTCCTCTTTGTTTTGTTTTTAAAGAAAAACAACTATCAAATGGAAAGGAGAATTCCTTAGTACAGGTTAGAGTTAGTTGTCTGGTGTCTTGGACTCCTCCCTAGCAGGAACACACCACAACTTGAAGAAATGAGTCAAACATGTTTCCTTGTGCCTCCTCCTAGTCATTGCTGTCTTGTTTGGCGGTAGTTGTCTCTCCTAAACTCTTGCTTATATCCTTAAAAATGAAGGTTTTGTGTTTTAAATGTACTGCATTGCAAAGGGTAGGCCTCACTGAAGTCTTGCGCCATTGATTAAGATATCTGTATTTATTGCGCCTTCCTTACTTGTTTTTTCTGTGAATCTGCATTGGGTCCCTGTGCCCCACACCACATCGTTTTAGGTAGAAGCAGCATTTGTGTGTATGTCCCCACCCTTGTTCGTGGCCATAGGGTCAGATCCCACTAGGCTGCAGCCTTGCTCAGCCTGGCCCTTGTTGGTTTTCACCGTGGACATTCTATTTCCCCTCCTTCTTAGAAAGGCGGGCAGAATCCACACGTCCATCATTTTGGAAAACCTGTCCATGAGTTTTGTGTTTTTATTTTTCAAATTAATTGTTTTCTGTGATTAGTTTCACTGTGTAAAATTGATATTAACTGCACTTCTTTAAAAACAATGTATGTCTCCTGTTACCTCCTTGAAAGATCAACTTCTCTAGGCCTTTTTCAGTGGGCTTATGACTTCAGACAAGGAAAAAAAACAGTAAAAACAAAAACAGTACGTGCCTGAAAAATGACAAAAAAAATCTTTTTTTTGTGATGTTTAAAAAACCTGAAAAGCCTTGACTTCTTTGATACGCTCGAATTTTATGAAAATTGGTTTTTGCCTCGTGTGTTTGTTCCCGTTCTAAGCGACTTTATGGCTTCTCTGTTGTCTCTTGTGTAAAGTGTATAGGATGGGCTTGTGGCGTAAGCGTTTCATCTGGTCAGTGGTTCCTTTGATATTGTACTGCTACTGGATCTGGATCTGACGGAACCTGAGCCTTTGGGTGACTGGGTCCTCTTTGGGGAGACAATGGAGAAAGAGGGTAGAGGGGCTTATCCACGTTTTCTTAAACTGTTTGCAGAAACTTTCAAAAAGGCATTTGGCTAAAGCTCCCGGCAGTACAGTATTCTTGTATTCGTTAACGTTTGTGTTTAGGTACTGGT
>LOJH01002564.1:11840-38820 GCA_001685095.1 Ellobius talpinus
GCATGCCATTGCATCCTTGTGGGTGACTAGTTCATGGGGCCACAGATTTTATTTTGCATACAACTCAAGAATTTCTACATGACCCCACCCCAACATCCAGGGTCATAAGTGGCCAACAGGATACCAAGTAGTTCTATTTAATATTAATGTTCATCTATTTCCTCCTGAAGTTTTTGGCTGATTTTGATTGTCAACATGGAGATTGGCCTAGATGGCCATTTCAATTTAATCTGAATTTGATTGCTTGATTCCATTCAGGTCTGGATCTGCCAGACTGCCAAGCTTCCCTTGCTAACAGCCTCCATTCGCACATTCTAGCCAATGATACTCCTGCTCCATGCTGCCCGTGTTTCTGGGAGCTTGAATTATGAACTCAGGACATGTGACTATGGAAAAAGGCAGACTGCTGACAGACACGGATTGTTGGCACCTTCCATTCTGCATACTCTATGGTACCCATGCTGAGGGCTCCTCTCAGAACTGAGGTGTTGGGGGCAGGACTCCAAACTTCTGGGCTGTGATGCAATCGACGCTAAAGCTCATGTCTAAAGCACACATCTCAGGTAAAAGAGTGTCCGTGAAGAGTGTTCTCTAGTTCAGCTTTTATTCACAGCTCTCTCCGGTAGCCTTCATTGCAACTGTTTTTCCTCTGAAAATGACCTGATCAAAGTTGGCATATGCTTTCTCTCAACATGACTTCTTTTCAAGAGACGGCCACATGTATTAATCGCACGCCCACCTTTGCTCATTACTGAGAACTCCTGAATCACGTCTAACAATCCTCAGCATCAGACAGAGAAGCAAGCACGGAGAGATTGAGTAATATACTCAATATCACACTATTACCAACTGATAGAAATTATACTTGAATCCTGTAAGGAATCTAAAACCATTAATGGATATTGGCAAATTAAAATAGAAAGAATTAGCAATGTGAATTCACTTAATTAATTAATTCAAGAAACACAGGAAACTAAGTAGAAAAACCACGGAGGCCTAGCATTAGAAAAACCAGTGACCTCGTGTTACATAGAGAGGAACTGGAATTAGGACACAGTCCTGGCCCTATAGGGCTGCAGAGGTTAAATAGGCTAACAGTCAATGGAACACTTTAACAATTAAGCTCTCTAAGTAGGCCAAAACTAAGTTGACCTAGAAGCGTCCGGGAGGATATCAAGCAGGAAGTGATATTTCAAATGTTTGGGAGGCGTGACTCTGGGGAGGAATCTCTCAGGAAGATTTGAGTGGGGAGGCAGAAAGGAACATTCACACTCTCCTTGTGTAACTTGTCTAATAAATAGAAGCTACATTTAGATTTTTGTCATAGGGATCGGAGGTTCACCTCAGTGTCCAGCACCTTCTCGGCATGCACAGGACCCTGTGTTCAGGCCCTAGCAAGCCCACCCATTTTCAATTGACTTTACCTTGCATGTAGGACAAGAGAAAATATTATTTATTCAAGTTTTGATTACGGATTACAGGATAGGTGGTTCCCTAGGCATCCTCTAGGCTCCTTTGGGCTAAGACGAGCCAGTTTCCCTAGGGAGAGGCAGGAAGAGTGCCATGACTCGCAGGTGAGAGAGGATGCTGTATACCCCTTCCCAGCAAGCACAGAGGGCAAAGCACACTTTTCCCTTTATGAATATGCAGAACCTAGAAGCTTGGATCACTAAATGCTTGATAATGACTCAAAAATGATACTGGCCTCAGAATCGTGTCTGGGTGCAGGAACACTCATGCCAAGTCACATACCAGATATCCTGCAAGCTAGATATTTACATTATGATTCATACCATTTAGCCAAATTATAGTTATGTAGCAGCAATGAAACAATTGTATAGTTGGGGGTCATCGCATAATGAGGAACTGTATTAAAAGGTCGTGGTCTTAGGAAGGTTGAAACAACTGCCATAGACGGATCCCTGAATAAAACTGGAGTCATGAATATATGGGGGCTTGCAGAAAAATCAAGGTGAACAAAGAGTGTGCTTCTGCTACTACCACTTAGTCACGGGGACAATAAAACACCAGGAGACAGGGTATCACACTAAGTGACTGTGATTGTCGAAGACAAGTGGGATCAGCATACATTTATCATAATTTATCATCAGCACCATCAATAACGTTGAGGTCCGCGAAGCTGCCTACGCTGGTCAGAGCTACCTTCAGATTGCTGCAAAGGGCATCATTCCTAGCACTGGCTACCACACAGGTGAAAACAGCCTATTTAGTTTCTGCACTTGTTTTCTATTTCAGTGTGCTAGAACAATAGGTATCCTGCCCCCTAAATGTGAAGCACACTTTCCAGTAGTTCATATGGCAAATGTCCAATTTCATACAGAATATCATGGGCAGTTAGGGATCTGGTGGTGTATTTTCTATTTGCTGTTCTTCAAGTTGTAGTAAAACTTGGATTTTCGAAAATACATTTACTTTTTGACCATCATAAATGTAACTAGCGTAAACTGTCACCATTTTAGCTATGGTTAAATGAATGGATATGTGAGCTACCCTCACCAGTGTCCATATCCAGAAACTGTTCGTTATGCCAAATAGAAACACTGTTCATTACAATTTAGCCTCTCTGGAGGCTGGAGAGACGACTCAGTGGTTGACAGTTTATACTGTTTATATCAACAGACTTGAGTCAACCTTTTCTCGTAGACAAAACATACTGATGTGGCTAGTCAACCTAACCAGCTTGCTCCCCGGCAGGCCTCCATACCTGTTCTGGGTTTTTTTTTGTGGGTGTTGGGGATCCAACCTCCTGTCTCCATGCTGTGTGGTAAGTGATTTATCTATCACCTCTCCAGCACCGCAACTCAGATTTCCTCCATCCCACTTGAACATTCATGCTCTGTTGCTTGGTACCTTCCTTTTAGGGTGCTCAGCATTATTAGATGCACACACACCACGCAACCACTTACTGCCTCTTTCCAGGGAAAAGATCATGGTCTACGCTAGCTAAAGTCAGTAAGACCTACAACTTGAAATGACTTTAAATGCATGTTATAAATAAATGCATGTTATAAAACAAAAAACCTCACAAAATAACGATTAATAATGATTGATGATTAAGAAGATGAAAATGTTTTTAAAATAAAACAACAACCAACCAACTAAACAAACAAACAAACAAACAAAACCCTGAACGCATGTGGATCACTGAGAGTGAAGCAGAAGGGTGTGACCATGGGAAAGAGAGAAACTAGAAAATACCAGTGTGCACCGTTCTCCAGGTTGCAGATGAGGGCAGTCCCTTGCCCACAGCAAATGCCAGTTTCCAAGCAAGTCACGAAGCTGCCAATGCCCTCCTAGAAGCTTATGTCTGAACTCACTGCTTTGGAACTATCAGAACATATGAGAATTTTCTGAAAAAAATATGATGAAGTTGATTTACTGGATAAACTTTTTTTCTGTCTATGATACCACAATGTGAATGAAAGAAAAGCAAACCAAGAGACTCCAAAGGGCATATTCATCAATAATCCTGGTTGGATTCTAAAGGTGTATGGTGCCGCCAGAGCAGCTCCATCAACACATAAATATAATCTTCGTGTTTATCGGAGTTCGGGATGACATTTATTGCCGCGCTGGCTGCCTCTGAAAGCGTGGTGTTTACTTATCTGGCAGTGTTTCTCAGAGTGTTTGCCTTTGGAAAAGAACATCTCCTGAATCTTTGCTGAGCCTTAAATAAATTATGCATTAAATTGTAGTTTTGCTATGAAACATATTTTGTGGCAGGGACAACGATTTCAACCCACACCCAACATTGGCTCTACCTATTAATAATTTAAGAAAAAATTGCTTGGACACTTCTATCTACAGTTCATGAATTTGTAGTGAAACAAGATTAGACTCCACAGCTAGGCACCAAGCTACTGAGTAGGCATGTATTCTCCACGAGGGCTCATAAGAATAATTGGATCTTCTAAAAGAAAAAAAAATTGATAAGCAAATCAATCAAATCAATCTAGCTTGACACAATGGGTTGTCATTCCTGCATAAAATGAAATTTATGCTACATGAATATGTATTCAAGTTGGACGGAATATGAGAGAAGGAATATAGTCATGTAATGGGGGCTCTTTGAATGCAGAGTTGACAGTTAAAATTTTATTTTGGTAAAGAGTGAAGTATTTGTCATTACTACTGCAAGACACAGCTAATTTTGGACCAGTTAAAATTATATAACTGATGACTAACTTTATTGTTCCTAATTTAAAATTACTTGAAATATGTTCTTACCACTTGGAGACTATCTTAAAAGTTACAACATCGAATAGATTAATTCTCACAAATAATGAGGGTAATAAAACTAAGTATACATCTTAGAATTGAAACACAATGAGGCAAATTGATGAGTGAGGAGCAGCCAGGAGCATCTGCCCTTCCATCTCTGAGCTGTACGTGCTCAGACTGTGCTTTCTGCCCAAACAAAGAGGTTCTTTTAAGACCTAGCAAATTCTCACAAGAATTTTAGTAAGGACTCTGCCACCTACAGAGACTGAAGAGCCAAGTCTTGAAAACTTCCTACTGTGGGGGTGAAAAAAGCAACTGTAAAAAATAAAAAAAGAGGAAACTTCTTTGGTATGTAGCCTCAGCATAAGGCTCTGCAGGTCTGATTCCAACCAAGGTCTTTGCTTTGCTAACATGCGTATCTGAGCTTCTACAGACTTACCTGTCTTCGTGACATGTGACAACTCAGGCACCGTCTACTTCAGCTACCTGGGCTTTCATCTTTGGTTTTTACTTCGGGGTGTTCAGGTAGGCAAATTTAAAAAGCTGTATTTAGATATTCATCTCGCTAAATCAAGGAGTACACAATTCTAGTCCCAGAAGTAGGAATACTAGAAACGATAGGATTGCCAGTTTTAGGTCACCCTGGGTTTCACAACATGGCATACAACACCACAAAATCCAAACCAAACGGTATCTCTCAGTTGCTTTCCTTATTCATGCGGTGTTGATTTTCCCTGGTTTAATAATTAAGGCATAATAATGAAGTCAGAACATCCCATTGTTCCTCTCTTCCCCCTCTCTGGGTGGTCCATCTTGTGTTGTTTGGCATAATGTTATCTGCACGCATTTTGTTGGATGTTCTAGCCGAGTGATGGGGTCTCTTCTTCTCATTCTGGGTGGATGTGTCACTGTGCTGCCTCTGATTATCTTTTGAACTTTGCAGGATGAAGACACCCACCAGGTAATAGCTTGCTTCTCACCACCTGCCCCTGCACATTTAGGAGACTGGTCCACTTTGTGAAATCAAAGCATATCTCATGAAGGCTGAAAACTCTAAGAATCACCGAAGAACTGCAGGTTTTCAGGCATGAACCAAATTGAACCTGGTTACTGTCAAAATTTGAAAGTTGAACTTTGAAGGTTAGAAAAACTGCCTCAGACAGCGCTACATTCAAGGTTAAAAAATTAGGCAGAATACTGGCACAAGAGAAGCCTTTCATCCCTAAGAAAAATTGTGACCCATAAGATGGCATCTCCATGCCAAACACTTCGAAGTACTGAACAACTCTCACAAAAACCCTTTAAACTAATGATCAACTGGGAAGAAAACAAAAAAAAAAAAAACAATCAAATAGACCAAGATTCAAGATAAAATGAAAAATCCAGGACCCCAGCAGACGTCCAGACTGGCCCGGAGAATGGCTGGCCTAGAGGTTGACAGACTTTCAAGTTCCATTTAGGAAATACGATCTCAACAAGGTAGAACAAAATTCCGTGCTCATAATCTCAAAACCCAGAAGACTGACATATATTATTTTATTTGTAAATGCTGCATCCTCAAGCTAATGTTACGAGAGCAATTATTGAGTTTCCATAAAATCTGCAAGCTTGTAACTAAAGAGTTATTTTTAAGAAGAATATATACATTTACAATTGAATAAGCCATATTAAAGGTAAAAATAAATACTAAAACTCACTGTGTCATTATATTTTACTATTGATGCATCTGATGATGTAGTTTATGCCACTTGGATCTCTGCTGCTGAAACATTACATAGCTGTGTTATTCTGTGCAGAGATTGGCAAACGCATGGTCATTAATGTCGGACTAGTCACTTGAAATTGGTCACAATAGGAGCAGTTCGCTATGGAAACTGGCAAGTGCTGTAGGGCTTCATTTATTGTTTTGTTGATTGTCTAGACATAATCAAGTCATAGAAATGTTGTAAACAATATAGATTAAACTGAGAAGTGTGGCATTTCTTCGGCAGCTGGTGTGTCTGAAATACACTGTCTGATCTGGAGCCCTGTGGTCACAGTGAATCATTTGCAGTATATTCTTATCCCAGCACATACCCACTATGTTGCTATTAATTAGCCAAATAAGAAAAATCACCAGGCAGTTGCAGAAGCCCATAATCCTAGCACTTGAGATGCAAAAGCAGGAGGATCACTGTGAGCTCAAAACTAGTCTGGCTACAAGGTGAGAGCCCCTATCAGAAAACCAATAGATTAAATACATATTAATAAAAAAGTAAAAATCATGAACTAATGTCTATGGCAGACTTATATTCATTGATCACAACCAGAGGCAGGTGGAAGATTCAAACCTCTGCCAATGTTCATGAAAGAACATGATGACTTAGAGACGTACAGAATGGTAGTTACACAGAAAGAAGCAACTCTGACCTCATACCTCTGCACCAACTGACCAGGAAACCAAGCCACAAACTCTACAGCGGTTAGAGCAAAGAAAAATTTCAGAAAAAAAACCTTTAGTTTGTAAATTCTTGTTTTATTTATAGCTTGAGGCAAACTGGAGAAAGGCAGACATTCTCTCAAACCTAACCTTATAAGATGCCCTGATTCAGGTGAGCCGGACCCCAGCATCCATGCCTACAATCTTCAATGGTGACATTGCTGTGTCTCTCTTGTCCCTTTTCCTCTCGTCATGGCCACTGCCCTGTCTTCTATGAGTCTTGGCCAAATTGGAGGCAGGGTCCCTGAGTGCCTTGCTTATTGTCAATGGGAGGAAGGTCTTCTCTCCTCTCTGCAGAGCATTCTGTGAGAATCCACTGACAAGATGAGATGGGAAACAATGGGCCTACCACATCATGGATTGTAATCAGTGCACTATATGATTTTGGATCAGAAAAACTATTATCATAAACTTACATTTAGACATGGATGCACATTCCCCCAAGTCTGGTGGTTAAACACTTATCAGAATGTGAGCAGCATTACACCCAGAAGCTATGGACTAGGGGGACAATCAACCCAATTAGTTGTGCAAGGAAGACAGCACCAAATATGATTAGAAAAAATAAGAAAGATTTCTCAGAAACCTTTTAATGTTGTACTGTTTTTACCTGACTTGGTGTTGTTGCTCATGGGCTCTCTCATCTTAATGACATGTGTTATAACAAATCCCTTGTGGTAGGAGGCACTCAGATACCAATATACCTATAATTTCACACATTCAACACTTGTTGAACCCATGTTAGTGTTCAAAATCAGTCAACTCACTGTAATCGTGAGTAGAATGACATTATCACACAGATGTGAATAACGGTGAGTTGGAACTAATAAATACTTGCAGACATAAGAACACGGAAAATGCCCCCCTGCCCCTAACACCTCCAGCTGACCCTCCCCTGGAATAACTGCCACACTCTGGAAAGAGGACCCTATACCTCCCATGGGAAGCACAGCAGAGCTGAGCCTGTTGACAGGGGTCGGGGTAAACCAGCCTGAGAACATGAGCTTGGGATATCTGGCCCCACCAGGAAAGGTGGAGGTTGCAAGTACAGACCAGATACAGAGGGACGGAGAGATGAATGGGATGGAGACGCATGATGTGGAAGACACAAAGAACAAATAAAAGGATGTGGAAAGTTAAAAATAAATATGGAAAATGTCAATTTATGGAAATTATTCCAGATAAATTATAAATGAATGGGGTTGGGATGATTAATCATCTCTTTAACTGCTTAGTCGCTATACAGAAGCAAAATAGAGACAAATTATCTTTTCGTTCAAGTTGCCTAGGCTTTGGAAGGAATTGGGAGTATAATTTAGCTTATAAAGATGTATTGCAATCACAAATTTCCTTTGCATGAGAAGAATTTCTCCAAGCTAACAGCTACAGATCCAGAGGGTATTTGGGATCCATCACAAAGCACCAACATCTGACTCATAAAACACCTTGGGAGACAGGTTGATGCTCCATGGGAGGTAAGTTGAGATGTGGGATACCTAAAGGTCCCTCTTATTCTTAGAGGGAAAAAGCTACCATTCATAAAATTGATGGGAGTTTTGTTATTTGTCTGGTTTTTTGAAACCAAATTACACTAGAGTGACAATGACATTTATGAATGCAGAAGAGGTAAGAGCCTTACCTCCCACCTAGGCTGTCATTGGCTATTCCATCAAATTCACTCTAAAATGGAGGAGTGGGGTACATTTCTTGGCTTATTTCTAATGTAAGGGAGCAGAGGAGGTGGTGAACAGGAGGACTGATGAGAAAGAAGGACGACTGGAAAATTTAAACATGGCTTTGAGAGCTTGGTGTAAGGAAATGTAGGCATCTTCAGGCTGGTTTCCATAGAGACAGACTCTACAACGATTGGTGGGAATGAGACATGGGGGGGAAAGAGACTGGTTAGTTGGATACATAGGATGTGGCAGAAGGCACAGTCGAACTACTGTGTGGTTGTTATGGTGACCTCAGCCACTCTTCTGATGAAGTTGGCACACACATGATTACAGTTAAAGAAGGTCTACACCAGAGTGAGAGGGAAGAGTATCCAATCCTATCACTAAGGTGCTTGTTTTACTCTCTCTTTTTGTGATGGTGTCTCAGTAGGCTGGGCTAGTTTGTTGGGATGTTTGGTTTTTATTCAAGCAGTTCTCACTATGTCTGCCAGGATTCATTAGAGTATTCACTACAGAGAGAATTCAAGAGCAATGTAGATATAATCCATTACTTACTCATGCAACAAATACCTAGTGTTTGTCCTTGTCTTAAATTGTTTATAGCCAGCTGGATGGTTGGAGGTGCATAGATGATTTATGTAATCATGCATTTTGGGGACTGTCAAAAAGCCTGTAACAGAACTTCATGGGAAGATCATGAAGACAGACATTAGATACATCTTACAAAAGTCACAGTCCTGAGTTGAGTTTTGAAGGGGGAGTAGCTGTGTATATTTGCTGTGGCCAAAGGGAACTATGGTGAAAGAATTCAAGCAGAAGGATACTAAAGGGTAGCCTACAGGATAGAACACATCGCTACAGACATTCTCCAGCTGTGCCAGCAGGAACCCAAGACCAACATTCCAACAGCCTATGAGAATGAGAACCCTGCTATCAACCCTTCCATGTTTTAATTGAGACTTTGGAGGAGACTGCTGACTTAGCTACCATCTAGACAATTACACTACAGTTCACGAGCCACTTTCAGATAAACTTGACCCAGATTCGTGACCCACAGAATGTTGACATCATAAATGTGGGTTTTAGGATGCTGAGGTTTGAAGAAATTTATTTCACATCAATAGCTCACTCAATCTGTTAGCAGGCTGGTTCTGGGGCTAAATTGCTTTCTGTTACCATGAATTGGGGTCGTAGCTGATGTTCACATTAGACAAAGTTGCTCTTATATAGTAAATGCTTCATAGCAGCAGCGAGTTGGGAGTTCCTCTAATGCTTGATTGCTGTCTTTATGCTTGGCTGGAGTAGTCCAGCGAGCATGTGCGAGAGATTGCTTTCTACCAGGTACTGCCAAGGGAAAACTGCCAATAATAGAGTCTGAACTCATATTACCATCATTTTGTACTATATTATAGCTCTGTATATTTTTTAAAAAAATCTGTTTATACTTATTTCCCAAATTCCTACATTTTAGCAATGTAAAGGATACACTGCCTCTTTTTCCCAGATAGGGCTTTTGGAGACTTGGGACACTGCCCTATAAAAGAGCTTATACTTAACTGTCTCTTTGATGAATACACTATTTCCTGGATGGTCTTATTAGTGCTGGGATGATTGGCACATTGTCTCTCAGGGAAGTCAAAGAAACTGTATAAAAATGTGTCTTAGTTTGTTCATGTGAAAGAAGCTGATATTTTGACTTCTTTGCCTATCACTTGACTATTCCAAGTGTCATATAAGTTTTTGAACAGACAATATAAAATCCACTAGTGACTGGAGTGTCAAAATTCATCTGGAGAGGAGTATATATTGCCACTAATGACGTCTCAGGCAATTGGCTTGCGTCCAAATCACAATTTGAAATTTGCATCCTTCTGAGTTTGGATGATATGGCAGGGGATCTCAAAATAGAGTTTTGGGTTACTAAGGATGTCAGAAATGATCTTGAACTGTCAATCATACCATGCTCACAGTTTTATAAATCAGGAAGAAAAATCTTTATTGGGCAATGTTCTTTGAAACCCAATAATCAGTTCTGTGCTCTCATTCCAAAATGCAAACGTTTTGATGTGTTTAGCTTTGGCTTTTGGAGACAGGTTTTACTATATGTAGTCCTGGGCAACCTGGAACTCTCAGGGCTTGAAGATTTTCGTTTTTGCCTGTTTGCCTTAATTCTTGCTCTGACAAAATGTCCTATTGAGCCTCTCCTCTATGTGAACATTAAATGAGGCCATGCATGTGATGCTGTTTGCAGAAAGAAGTAGGCAGAGAGAAAGAAAATGAAGGGGGAAAACAGTGTTCCTACAGTGCTGGCGCCCCTGCTGTTTCAGCTCACCAGTCAATTTAGATGATGTGAACTGAGTTAGAAAGCCAAGAACCTTGGCTTAGTCAGCGTCGTCCTTGAATAAGGCATCCTCTCCCGTGTAATATAAACAGTTAAGATACAATTGAGACTATCCAAATCTGGTCTTGCATTGAACGATTGTCCTATATGTTTTCCTTATCTGTGCTATGCACTGAGGAAGTCAGTGTTTTTTCTCAGAACAGTAAAGAATCCCTTCTGCTTGACAATGCAGACTATCCAAGCAAGCCCGATATCTAGACAGTTTAATGTTCCCAGACATCATATTTGCCTTTCCCTTTATTGTTAATTGCAACCCAGCCAAGACTCAACAGCCTCAACTGCAGAATCTTTTTTAAAAAATAAGATCTGAAAATTTCTTCTTTTCCTACGAAAGGAAGGCTTATTCATCAAAAAAAAACCCACCACAAATACCAAGTGGAATGCTCATGATTTGGAACCTGTCAGTCACCCTTATCGCCTTCCAAAGCTCTTAAAACGTTGAGGAGGGGCTTCCTGTCAATCACTTTTCACAGCCCTCTCTAAATTGCACTCCTTATATCTGAGTCTCGCATTAGTCACAGAAATAGGGATTATGAACCCTGTGTCCCAGCTATAACTTTTAATATGTGTATATTCATTGTGCATATGTATATACATACTATGTATGTATGTATGTATATATGTGTGTGTATGTATGTATGCATGTATGTATGTCTTTGTGTGCATGTGCATGTGGTGTGTATGAGAGGAGGCACCAGAGGACAGCTGCAGGTATCGCTGCTCTGGTGCCTTCCATGTTGGCTTAGGAGACAGGGTTTCTCATAGGCCTGAAACATGCCAAGTAGTCTGCATTCAGATGAGCGAGCTAGCATCAAGAGTCTGGCACCCACTGCCTCTTCAGTTCCAGGGTTAAAGCCAATGCCACCGACATCAGCATTGCTTGCTCTAAGAATGGGCGCTGGGGGTTGATCTCAGGCCCCTGTGATTGCAAGGTTAACACCTGATTAGCTCCCCAGTCTCCTTATTTTCATTTAAAAATTAGTGCTTTGAGTCACCCTGTGGAACTGAACTCAAGACCTCTGAAAGCCAGTGCTCTTAAGTGCTGAGGAGTGAGTAGAGACTATGGGGTGGGGGACTGGAATGTGAAAGGAATCGGGGAGCATGATGTGAAATCCCCAAAGATTCAATAAATAAGTTAAACAAAAACAATTGTCTGAAATCTCACCGTCAGTGAAAGCCAACTATGGTACCTCAGCTGTAATTCTACAGATTGAGAAAGAATCATTTGATTTAAAATTAAACAGAAAGAAAACTAGTTGAGCTTAAATGGTGCCTTAGACTTGGTCCATGGATCATTGCGGTCTAGAGTTAAATGATATTTAACTATGACTTCATTTATTAATGTGGCCCCACTTAGGTCTTCTGGTCCAGAGTTGTGCTGGATCATCATCATGGAACACTAGCTACACAGGGCATTCATTCTTCCAAGAACTGTGAAATTGTTTCCAGACTTAAGATAAAACTGAATTAATGAGGACACATTCTTGTGCAAATGATCCCCCAAACCAGGACCGTGAAAATTCTGTTTGAAACTTTAAAGTACTTGAGAATTCTAATTTGTTTTTAAACAAAATAACTGTATTTTAAAATTAACAGTGATTCTTTGGCAAATGTTCAATGTTGGACAGACAAGTCTCCTTCCGCTGCTCTCTTTGAAATCACACAGAAAAGGAATGGCATTATTGGTGAAGAATGCTCAGGTTTTGAAAGTGTTTCTAGGTGGAAACCTGTACCCTGGTACAGTTTTTAAGGTGGTGATTTTTGATTAGATGAACAGAGAGTTAAGAGGTGACCCTGTAGTGGCCCAAGAGAAATCCTCTAAGAGTCTAACGATGTGACCGACTTGAAAACCGAACTAAGGACTTTGCTACTGCATAGCTATCTAAGCTTGAGTAAACAGTGTTCCTGAAAAAAGGGGTATCCCTCCAAATTTCCACTTGATTTGGATGACTAATACTATTCTAGCTATTTTGTAGGATATTTACAAATAAATGCCTACGAAATAATAGAGTCTAGCCGAGTCACAGTGCCATGTAATATATGAAGGGTAAGATATCACTGGGGCATTAAACATAAGCAGTACAATGTGGCCTGGTCACATTAGCTCAGTGTGATCCCATGGTGACTCAAGACCAGCACTTAACGCTCCCTTGTCTTCCCTGTTCTCTCACGCCGCCTCTCATCCATTCTCACTATTGATTGCTGGTCCTGACAAAAAGCACTGGCTTGGAACAGAATGAGGGCAGATGTCCACCTAGGAACCACAAACCATCAGGTGGGTTTCCAAACTGATGACACTGCATGCAGTAGCCGGCCACGATGAATGTCTCAGCCATGCATCTTACATTTAAACCACTGTCTTGTGAGCATAGCTATGGCGTTATTCAACCACTGAAGATGGTCTGTGCACAGAAAAAGCCATCTGTGCTTTCCAGGGAAGGAGACTGCTGGGTAAGGCTTTCATTTTTTTCTTATGAGTTTCCCTATTGAATGTTATCTTTACTGCAGATAAATAAATAACTCATTTCAGTTTTATTTCCCATCCCATGAAATGCTTCTCAAGTAACTCATTTAATGTTCAAAACCAATATTTGAGTAGGTGCATAATATAATTAAAATTTCATAAAAGTGCTAGAATCATAGTAACTCAGCAATAAGAAACCTTATTTACCATACAAATAATTTAGTTTGATTGCTGGTGTACTTTATTTCCCTAATTCAGTACATGCATCCATATATATACAAGCACATGCATAGGAATCTGTGTCCATACATACACATATATGTAATGAACTACCTTTCCTTTCGCCTGTGGAATTCTGTTTGTAAGTGACTCTTGACAACCACTACTTGCTACTTATAAAGAACCAATAATTTCTTGCAGAGTTATCCGTGGGTAACTTAGGAGGTAAAGACAGATGGGAGAATTTCATTTATATCGTCTGGATAAATGACTTGTCATCCCAGGAAGCTGTCAGGTACTATGGCTTAATATGCAGCCACATAATACGGAGATGTGAGTGATCCTGTTCCTCCACCAAACAACATAACTCAGTGGTGCCAAACACTTAAGTCCTGATACAGAGACATACTTGGTGTTCACGTGTCTTTGTGTGTTTCTCTAATATTTTGTATTTCTTTAGAATTGGTAAGTTTGTCACTGATTCCCAAACTTTCATACAAATAAAAATGAAGAAGGAAGTTTTGAAAAATTCAGGGGCTCAACCACATAATCTCTGACAGAAAGAGGAAATGGGTGACTTAGGTATGTGCTTTTGGTGTGTGGATTCGGGTCCAGGGGTACATGTGTGCACATGTGTGTTTGTGTGTGCATGCATGTGTATTCACAAACGTGTATGGGTAGTGTTGTCAGAAGTTAACCTCCAGTGTGGCTCTGAGTCAGGCTGCTCACCTTTTTATTGAGACAGGGTCTCTCACTTGGTAAGAATCTCGCTGACCAGTTTAGACTGGCTTGCTACATGCACAGCAGTAGGATTGCGAGGTTTTGCAACCACACTCATCTTTTTTTTCTTGTGGTTTCTGGGGACTGAACTCATATCCTCACGTCTGTAAAGAATACTTTACAGACTAAGTTATCTGCCTCCTGGAATCTGAATCTTTTTACGAATTGCTCCAAGTGATTTGGATGCAGACCCAAGGAAGCCCCCTTTAAGAAACATTGCCCGGCACTGAACTCTGATCTTTATCCTGATCCCTCGGCATCTCCTCCTGGTCTCATGACATCCTCTGTCCTTTTGAGACTAGCTCTTTCAACGTCTACCTCATAAATGACATGGCAGAGCAAAGTTTAGCAGAGATTCCCAGGAAAACTACAATGTGAGTTACATATTTGACTTTAAGCTTTATAATGGCCTCGTTTTTTTCTGAAATCAGCTTTATTTTGGCATCGTTTACAAATAATAAAATCTACTTCCTTAAGTAAACAGTTGAGTATTTTTTTATATATTCACACAGATAGATCAGCATCACCAGAATCTAATTTTAAAACATTCTTATCATTCTCAAGACAAACATTATAGGCATTAGCAGCCAGTCTCTACTTGTTCCCAAAATACTCAGCTCTAGGCAACCATTAAAGTATTTTCTGTATCTAGATGCATCTATGATGACATTTCACATAAATGGAGTAGTATAATATTTAGTCTATTGTTATTTAGTTCTTTGAATTAGCATATTTTCATTGTTCATGTTTCAGTACTTCATTCTTTTACATTATATAATAATAATTCATATGAAAGAAAAAACCTTATTTGAAAACTCAGGGATGTAATGAGAGGAAAAGCCAAACTTAGAGAGACATACATGGATATAATCTACATGGGAAGTAGAAAAAGACAAGATCTCCTGAGTAAATTGGGAACATGGGGACCATGGAAGAGGGTAGAAGGGGAGGGGAGAGGAAGAGAGGGGAGCAGAGAAAAGTATATAGCTCAATAAAAATAATAAAAAAAGAAAAAGAAAAAATATATAAAGAGAAAAAATAGCCCCAATAGTAATAGCCCAAATGTCCATGAAATGATGAATTAATAAATAAGTTTGGTCTCATTTTTTCTTAAAACAAATTAAACTGGTGAAAATAAATCCTAAGATTTTGGTATCTATATTTCCATAGGTAATCTAAAGGAAAATATTAATGAAATAATTTCCCACAGGCTACAAGTTGGTTAACTACTTATGTGAGCCTATCAGTCCCTATCCTAGACCCCTGCTTTTACAATAGGTTTTATACTTTTGTGACACCATGGCATCTGCCCTCATCTCTAGACTCGGGCTTGCAATCGTACAGGATTCACTCATTTTCTATAATACATTGATTAGAGCAATTACATTTTGGTAATTCACATTAAAGTCTTTAAATTGACAACATACTTTCCTTGACAACGACAGCACTAAAATTCTCAAATAAATAAACCGCCAGAGGCAATGAAAAGAGTAGCGTAGTTACATTTGAAACAGAATGTGCAGGGAGGAAGGAAGATAAAAATCACTGTCTATGTAATAAATGGTCTGTATTCGATTGAACTGCTTTGAAAATCAAGTATGGCGGTCATAAATGTTCTGGTCCAAGTGCTCATCAGAAGTCTGGAGAGGCTGACGGTCTAGCGTTTGACCTGAAGGCAAGCAGTGAAAGGACCAGTTCTGAATCAGGAAACCAAACCCTTGTAGAGAGTGAGGAATTGATGTGACTTTTGAAGTACCCACAGTGGCGAGGAGATTGTCAACAAGTACACTTGACAGAGTCGAGAATTTCCTTCCTGACAACTGCTTTGTGAGCACTGAACAGCTAACACCCAGATGAGAGCAAGGCTGACCGCCTGCTTCTAACACCCACTATTTCAACATGTATCCACCCATATACACACTTCCATGTCTCTATGCCACCCTCAAACACAGTGTGTGATTTTACAATAGTTACAAACACAGATATCAAGCCACGAGCTGAGCACAGAAAAGCCAACGCCTAGGAGCAAAGCCTGATCTCCTTCCTCTACCGTTTGTGATTCCAACATATCCCCACCCACACAGCCACCTTGATAGCTCTATATCAGCCACAAACATAGCCCATGATTTTACAACAGTTATAAACACACAGACAGCAAACCACAAGCTCTCTCTTAAGATATCCCAAAGACAATCTTTTGTGCAATAGACAGGCAAACTCCACCCGTACCGCCTGTCTACTTCATCACGATCTTTACAAAATTCTCTTTCTGGACCACAGTGATGTTTCAGAATAAGGATCCAGGAAGTGAACTAATACTGGCTCTAGTTTAAGGAAGGAAGAAACACTATTTTTTTGGAAAATTCTAGTTGTTTAGAGGCCTCAAGATTGTGAAACTGGTAAGGTATGCAGATCGACTTCCTTGTTCTCCTTATTCCCAGTATTTGGAGTATTCAGCCTACATGAGTTTCTTACACTTTTTCACTTGGCTAACTGAAGCACCAGCCTTCACTAGATATCATATTTTTGTATGGGCGTGTGTGAAATTGCATCATATTGCCCCCAAATTTAAAAGGATGGCTGTACTTTATGCATGAATAATGACACAATCTATATAAAAGAGGGGCATGAAACATTTTTCCTGGTGTGTGTGAGTGTGGAATATGCACAGATGTGTATATATGGTGCACACATCTGCACAGAGCCTTGAGGAGGCCAGAGGAAGGAGGGCAGGTGTCCTGTTCTATCACTCTGCCTTAGCGCTTCCAGACATGGCTTCTAACTGAGCCTGTGGTTAGACTGACCACCATCAGCTGCCCGTGATCCCCTGTCTCTGTCCCCACAGCACTGGGGTAACAGCTGTGTGTGGTCACACCCAGTGTGTTATATGGGTCCTTGGGATTTAAACTCAGTTTTTCATCATTGTACAACAAGTCCTAAGCTAAACTCTCAGGTCCCTGGATCCATTATTATGAAAACAAAACAAAGAAGCTCTAAAACCTGGCTGGGCTTGGTGCGAGTAAACAAATGCCTCAATTTCCACACTATTCTATTAAGAAAACCATGGAAGAACATTTCGTATTGGGGGCTAAATCATTCAGAATATTGAATTTGTTTAACCAGGGTGGCTCTCTCTCTATATACTCGTATTAGGCAGTTTCTTTACTCGGCAGTGGGGATAAAACGGAGCTGGCCACCACTGGAATCTGAGTTACTGATTAATCAGGGTTCAAGCAACCTAGCTCTTTAATTACAGGAGCCTGCTCAGGAAATGAATGAGGGGCCAAATTCAACTAACTGTCCACACTGCTTTCCTATGTAGGAGAGTCAGGGTGTCTATTCCAATCGAATGGCCTGGAACATGGATCACTTAACACACTTAGATTTTAACCTTCATCCCCTTTGGTTTTCAGTTGAGTCTAACTGGCAGATACAACCAGGAGTGAAATGAGGTTGAATTCAATCATGAACAAGAAAAAAATATATTCGGATGGCTTTGATGGAACTCCTGTTTCTTGAGTGCTTACCGACAGGGCTTTGGTGAGACTCCTGTGTCATTTCACAGTCAGGGTTATCTGAGGAAGTAAGCGATGGGCTTATTAGCTCTGCTTTTGCAGAGAAGGAACCTGCGGTCAAGGGAAGAGAAGCAGCTGCAGAGCCTGTCTTACTGTGTATCATGCCCAGAGATCCACAGTTGGGTGGCGGCGGGACACTGAAAGACATGTCCGCTCAACCTGAACCACTTTGTATGTTGTTGTCTTTGTTTAATCGAAACAGAATGAGGAAGCAATCACCAAAGGGACGTATCTTATTTTTTGGTATTTTCTGGTCAATCAGATTGGTGAGATATAGACCCTGCTTTTACAGTAAAAGAGTAAAACTTTAGTGTCAAGATGGTTGACAATAAGATACTACTTGGGATAAAAAAAAAATGTGTCCTTCCTGACTAAGTAGAAGAAAGTAAAATCATTATTCACAGTCTTTATCCTTTAACAGAAAATATCTGACTATGCTTTAACTTTAGTCTTTGCATTTACATGTACGTTGTTTATATGAGAGTCATGATAATCCTCCCTCATTCCCTATAGATGAGCTAAGAGACTGTATGTCTTAGCAGTGAATACTTTCTTTACGGCTGTCTGTCTTAGCTAAAGATTTGTCTGTCTACATATTTCAGAAACATTTACCTGTCTCATGCAGCACATCACGTAGAACAGTCTGGAGATAGAATATTTCACTGTAGGTAAAGCTGTTCAAATCCTTACCTGAATATACAATAAACAGAGGATTACACAAGAAGCTGCTGTGGAAACATATGGCCTTTGTCAACAGTGAAATCTCTACAGTGTGCAGTATCATTAACGATGGGCTCAGTAGACTCAAACACATGTTCACAGAAGCTCCAGTGACTCACACGTTTGCCCTGGATAGAGCCAACTGACAGTGCCTAGCTTCTATTTAAAGGTATACAGGAAACACAAAGGTTATGTGAGATATAAATTAATTGACACTCCTAGGAGAAGAAACAATATGTCTGCCCAAAGCTGGGATGTTATCATTTCAATGAGTCAGATCATTAAATTTGAATTATGGCCCATAACAATTCACTAGGCTAAAATTATGAAAAGCTGGTCTCTTGCCAGTAGAATTAAACCCATACTACTTTATTTTCAGCTAGAATAGTCAAACATATGTGTCACGAAGCAGCCTTCCCTGGTGCAATGAAGATGCAAATTGAAAGCTAGAAGTTATAGCTCTAAGCAGTTTTTACCCTTATATATGGGAAAATACAGATTATTACTATGTAACTCGCATGAGGCTCCTGACGGTTCTCTGCCTGGAGAGATGATAGAATATTACAGGGCTACATTACCTTTAATCTGCACACAAAATTGTCCTTGGTGGCCTACACAGCTATTTGTCTACTTCTAACATATTTTTTCCCTGACAGATGAATGGTTTGTGTGTGGAACATATTTAACCATCTACTTACATACCTTCCAACCATAAAATCTCACTGAGCTTGCTGCAGGTGACCGTCTGAAGCACTGGGTTCAAGTACTGCCCAGAAGATGCCTGCCCAGTCCCGTTCCATGCTTCATCTGGGCTCCTCTGTGTGGTCAGATGGACACAGTAGATGGAAACCTGTGCAACTCCTGAACCTATACTATTGAAACCATCACGGTTTCAACGTGTTTCATTAGGGTACTTGAAGATAGCTCAGGTCCCCTGATACTCAAGAAGTCCAGGATACTCACCTGAAAATAGACAGTAAAATATTTCCAATTTCAGTTTCCTGTGACAGCAAATGAAGAACTAAGGAACTCACCATGAGGTCATAAAGTGACAGACACTCCCAACTGAGCATCCTAAACTCATTAAGACATGTAAGCTGCCCAAACTATACCTACACTATTTGTTATTATTTTTACATATATTTATTATTATACCTACAAATTAGTTAGTTCCTACTTCCCATTAAGAAAATTACTCTTGGCAATAGATGGAGACCATTGCATAACATATAGCCAAGAGGAATGAAGAATTGTGTGGCTCAGTCCCAATAGAAACATCTCCAAAAGGATTCTCACCCCTAAGGCTCAGGAAACAGTGTGGAAGAAGGGGCAGAAAGACTGTAGGCATCAGAGGATCAGAGAGTTTGTTGCAATACTGTGTCTCCTAGAAACGTCAGAAGCTACACATAAAGTCTTGCCAACACGACTATCTAAACATGAATTGAAAAAGGACAGGAACTATTCACGTGCCAATGGGGACCAGAGAAAATCCAAGAGGCTTCTAGCCTGCACAAAGATGCCTGTAGAAATCAGGAGCAGCAATCCAGATTAACCCAGGGAGAGAGGGAAAGAAAGGCAAGCATGCAGGAAGGAGGATGGTCTTCTTAGGCCACGCCCTTCTTCCTGGGGCTGCAATGAGAAGGTGCTCCTGACAGCCTGTGAGGAAACCTGGACAGTTCTGCAGAGGCTGCCTACTCAGGCAGTTATTATTCATGGCAAGCTGATATTGAAACCAACCATAACAGATATCTAAACCAATATTAATGAATATTCTTATCTTTCTCCTTAAAAAAGAAACTGAATAGTCTGTGGGGAAAGAAAAAAGAAGTAAAACTCCAGGCAACCAAGAATGCTGAATGGGAGGAATTATCTTCCCCAGGGAGGAGCGCTAGCGTTAGTTAACGGATTCCAGATGGTCAGCTCTGAAAGCATACATACAAGTAAGATCATAAAGACTGAGCAGGTTGTATTTAGGAACATATGTAATTATGTATGTGTATGCAATAACTAATGAGAAAAGAGGCCATGAATTTGAAACAGAACACGGAAAAGTATATGGAAGGGTTTTCAGGGGGGAGGGAGAAATGGCGCAATTATGGCATAATCTTAAACATTTAAAAAAGAAAAAAGAATTAACATAGAAAATGAAAAACCTACACAATCCCCATACCTTACCGAAGTTCCAGACAAAGAGATGTAGCAGCGTAATGGCAGGGTGCTGTTCTCTGTCACTACATTTGAGGTGGATTTTTACACAGCAATAGATAACTTAATTGTGCTTTTATCTGTGTCTTCCATACTCATAAGGGCACTTCCCTGTGAAACTTCAGGCTCCATGTTGAGCCAGCTGAGCTGGGACTTCAAAAGGAAATGACATGTCCTTTGAGAAGGGAAGACCAGCTTCACCTACAAATTTTGTTGGGAAATTACTTTTTTTTTTTAAAAAAAAAAAATAACCAACTCAGGTTTCTCATGCTGCAAATGGAGTGTATTATTCTTTGATTTTTGTTTTTCAGAATACAGAGAATGCATCACACAACCCCTTTCATAGCAAAAGGAAGATCTCTGACCTCCACTTAGATTTCAGCTCTACTGCCTAAAGCGGCGCTATTTTAGGCAGGCGTAAACTTGGGTGAGCTGTTTGCTCCACTGGTAAAATGGGGTGCTGTTTCATGTACTTATTTGTTTGCAGGGGGACCAGATGATCATGCAAGTCAAATATGCAGTGCCTGGCTAGGCATGAGAATTGTTCAGAAGTGTGATAAAGGGCAACTCCCATACCTTCTATTCCATCCTTTATGATCCCCTATACTTTAAAATCTTGACTTACCCTAGACCTATCTCTTCAGGCAAAGTCATTAAAATGGGGTATCATAGGTAAAGTATACATTACATTGTATGTGTTAATTAGCTCATTCGATCCACTTAAGCATTATATATATATCATTATATATATCAATGGGCATAATAAATATAAGCACTTTCTATTTGTCACTTTATAATGAGCTATCTAAGAATTCTAGACACTAGAGAGACATTATAGCTGTCCCCAAGGGACTCTGGGTCTGGTGGGGTCAGCTAACAACAGAAAGTGTAGTGAACCTTTGTCTCCCAGGTCATTTGTCACAAGATTGAATGAATGAAAGGAAGAAAGAGAGACAAAAAAGGAAAAGGAAAGAAAGAACAAAAGAGAGAAAGAAAGAAAACTGTCGCTGTCCCATATTGACGGATGTGAATCAATAGAGGGTGTTTGTAGTCAAGAAGAAATGATGCTGTTCTGAATCATTACTTCAGGAGAAAGAAATGTGCAGTTTTTTACCTTTTTAGTAAAAGAGGATTGAAAGAAAAAAATGATGCCAAACTCATTAAAACATGCCTTATTTTCCTAAAATGCACGATAAAATTTAGAAGGGAAAGATCTTTTGGGTATCTTTCCTTAACATAAAATTTTGCCAAACTGCCATAAACTCAGTAGCCTCGCCAGACAGAGCAAAGAAGACAGCATATTGCAGTGGCTGTGATGTGAGCTAGTGCTGGGGCATTTGGAGAACAATGCTGTGTGTGCAGGGGAAGAGGCTAGGAGACAGATGCTGCCAGCATCATCTTCCCAGAATACAAAGGACAGCCCAGTCTACTGTATAACAAATGTATAATAAAGAGGGTATACAAAGAGAGATAATTAACATCCAAAGAAGCACCATAACTTAGGGGTTTACAGAGCCTGTAAATTTAGTGTTGCTAGCAGACTAATCACCAATGCAGGAAATGGAAAATGAAATAAGACCTTGGTCACAGTGCTGTTGTAATGCACAATGCCACTTTGTGTGGCTTTGCAAATTGGAAGCTACATCACCTTATACAGAAATAAGAAGCTGCATAATAAACAGGAAGCATGCGAATGATAGATCATGAGCAATAAATTAGCCTCACATTGTCATAAACACATGCTAAATAAGGGAGCCGGGCTTAAATTTAAATAAATCTGACACATATCCAATTCCGACAGTAATTGTAGAAAGCACACAGCTAACATTTGCTTCCCACTGCTCAGCCACTGACCAGGCAGCCATGGCTTGTTTGGGAGATATTTTACATTTTAATAGTGAAAACATATTTTATTGCCTTAATCAAAATAGGGATTGGTTTCTTTGGGTAAGTTATACAGGAAAAGTAATTTAAGACTTCAATTCTAGAAATTTGTTCACTGGCATGAAAAATGTTCTATCTGGTAAAACTGAGGAAAGTGGCTATTTTTTAAAAAATAAACAGTTATCTAGAATGGTAGATGTCTTATTATTTCTTGCCTGTATGTATCTATCTTTAAATAGAGTAATAACCTCTTCGAAGGGTTTATTTTGATGACCTACAGCAATGGGATTTTGTAATAGTGGATCAATGTGATCGTTATCTAAAAATCTGTCCATCCGCAGGTAGGTTCCAGGAGGGGACAATCTCCCCCTTTCCAACACAATTTCTGCTTTTGTTTTTTGTAATTCTACCCTATATTTGGCTAACATACTAGATTCAGTCCAACTCCTCAAGAATATTACACACAGTAACTATATTAGTATTGCAAGCAATTAATGGCATTTGTAACCTGGCATTATGCTTAAATTTAGGCAAAAACAAAAAAATCAAGAAAGCGCAGTGGGGTACACAGATCAGTGACCTGCAGTGGGGCACAGAGATCAGTGACCTGCAGTGGGGCACACAGATCAGTGACCTGCAGTGGGGCACACAGATCAGTGACCTGAAGTGGGGCACAGAGATCAGTGACCTGAAGTGGGGCACACAGATCAGTGACCTGCAGTGGGGGAGGTTGTTTCACTGTAAAGTTGTTCCAGTGATTTTTGCTTTTAGTACAGTGTTTGTGTGTGTGTGTGTGTGTGTGTGTGTGTGTGTGTGTGTGCATCTGGTCTGTCAAAGGAAGTGAGAACTACATCTGAATTGTTTATTAGACCCCAGTCAAGCGTTATCACAGTTTGTACAGTTGGGGTTTTTCCAGCCATATTTGTATATCTATTATAGGAAGTGGTTCTGGATGGTACCTGAATATTGCCTGCTTCATATGTCAATGATTATATGATACATTGTATCATATTGTATTAAGTTATGTAAATGTTTCCAAATTACCCATACTATTACAGAATACAAAAGCATTTGAACTTAGCCCACAGGGGCAACTCTGAAATGTAGGCTTAGAAATGAGTCCAGTTGCTTTCCCATGGGAAAATGTGTGGCCCTAGCCATTTGGATGCTTTTGGACAATAATACACATTTTATTCACATATAATCTTCACCTAAATTTAGATTTAGCTCCCCAGGGGACATTTGATAGTATCTGGAGACATTTTATTTGGCGTAGCTCAGAAGAGTAGAGGAGATAGTACCGGTATTTATTAGGCAGGACTGGACATGGGGTTCAGTACTGAGCAACGTGGAAGGCACCTGTCTACAGCGAAGAATTATCTTCCTGAGAATCACAGCAGGACAACATCTGAGGTGCTCTGACGTAGACTCACAGCGCCATCAGTTATTTGGGAAAGGAACAGCTGCCATTGCCTTAAATAAGCATTGGTATTCATGTTCCAAACCTGACAACACAAAGCTCAGTCCATGAGCTTGTTTGGGTTCCAAACTTTTGTTTGTTTTCACTAAGAGAGCACGGAGACTTTTGTGATTCTCTGCAGCACTGGGAAGAGTAGAAGCGTAGGGGTGAAACTTAAGAGCGGCAAACAGAATAACTCTACCTTTTAGCCTTGTTCCTATCAGCATGCCTGTCTTCATTTCTCTCCAGATCCCACTGATAGGTCTGAATACAGAAACTTAATTTTTTATATTAATATAATTCAAATCCTTTGAATGCTATAGAATAGATATCAAGAATAGCTTTCTAATAATTAGAAAAGTTTCTATCACAGCATCTTAGCGTATAACTTGAGAAAAAATTAAATCCATTAATTTTTAACATGGCTAGATGATGAAGTGCTGTGCCATGGTATGGTAGCCAGGTAGAGAAGAGTAAATGAAAATGTTTCTCTTTAGCAAAAACAGAGACTCACTTCCAGTCCAGATGTGGGTGTGTAGGTGATCGCACAAAGTACTTGTTAGCTGGAAGCCGAGTGTGGTGGAGGCTAATGCTCATGCTAGAGAAAAGAATTTCTGTTTAGTTAGGGGACAAGAAAGAACTCTTCAGGATTCCAGAGCAAGGGTATTCCACAAGCAAATAGGAGTATAAATAAGCTAGCCAGGAAGGCAATTGCCTGACTAGATTGTAAGGAAGAAAACACACATGGAGGTTAGAGAAGATAGTGAAAGCTTGGAAGGAGTTAATAAATGAGATAACAAGAAGCATAATAAGATATTCCCATATTATATACACTGAGTGTGCAAAATGAGGCTGGATTCATTCAAGGGTTCTAGAGGATGATATATTCAATAAAAGAAGTTTGAATTCAGAAGAAAGAACACTCAAGGAGAAATATAAATTCTGTTTTGGACTTAACTTGAGGTATATGGGGATGATCTTCAAGCAGACATTTCTACCATGCAATTCATAATATTAGAATAAAATTAACTAGTGACGATAGAGATGATAGAATAATTTAGATAATATAATGCCTGGGGCCTGGAGGGATGGCTCAGCCATGAAATGCTAGGCTCACAACCAAAATAATACAATGAGTGGTAAGAGCCATTCATAGGGAGGCGATCGTTAGAGTCACAAATCCTTTCTGAGACTGTGACTGGAAAGAAAAAAGGGTAGGATCTTAAGGAAAAACTCATTTGAGTGAATAAAATAAAGTAGAAAAAATGAGAGCCATGAGAAAGGGCCAGCTTCAGAGCAGCTACCGTGCTATGGGGATGCCATCGAAATTAAGACGCAAGCAAGGACACATGAACATGAACTGAGAGTGAGAGGAATTGATATTAGGGGGCAATGAAGGTCCAGGAGGAGAAAGAGGGAGAGCACGTTGACAGGCAGAGAGACTGTAGGTTATCACTCATGGACTATGTATGGGTGGAGTAGAGGGTTATAGCAGAAGGCAGACTGGAAGGAACATAAGAAAGGAAGAATTGGGCCTTGCAGGAGTGCATTCTGGTCTCTGAGCATGACTCTGGACAGCAGAACCAGAACTCGAACCAAGATATGTGTAGTGGTGCCCACCTATTGCCCCAGAACTGCAGAGGCTGAGGCAGGAGCATCATGAGGCACAACACAGAATACGTTATCTAGTGTGACATTGTCTCAACAAGCAACCAGAAAGACAGCAAGGAAAGCCTCATTTTCCTCAGCTTTGTGTTTTCTTCATTTTCTGTTCCTGAAACATGATTATGAAAAACTAAACTTAACATGGAAAATGGAAGCAGAAAAAAATAACCAAAGGTATTATCAACAAAAGATAAACACGGGTATCAGCGTTTTAGGGAAACACTGTGAAAATATGCAAGGACCACATACAGGTCTAGATTCTCTGAGCAGGATTTCTGAATTTCTAGATGCGCCGTCCAAACGTTCCACTGGGCTCTCCCGTCAGAAGCCAGTCCATGGCATTCTGGTATTCTATTTCAAATGAGTGCTCATGAGGAGCTTGGCATGCTTTATATTTCTAGGAATGATGTGTGCCAAAGAAAATTTTATAATTTTGGAAGGGGTTCTATAGAAAAGGGCTGGTGTGGTACCACTGACATTAGTGAACTTTTTCCTATTCTTTAAAAAAGATTGAAAACAAATGAACTGCATGTACATGTGTGGGGGTTTGTACATGTGAGCCCAGTGCCTACGGAGGGTAGAAGATGATTAGATCCACAAGAGCAGAGGTTCTCAACCTCCCTAACGCCGTGGCCCTTTAATACAGTTCCTCATGATGTGGTGACTCCAACCATAAAATTAATTTTCTTAATAACTGTAATTTTGCTACAGTTATGAATTGCTATGTAAATGTTTGCGTTGCTGATACTCCTGAGTGCCCCCACCCTCTTGAGGGGTCACGACCCACAGACTAAGAACCAATCTCTAGTAGAAGCTACACTGACAAGCAGTTGTGAGCTGTCCATGCTCTTACTCGCTGTGACATTTCTCTAGCCCCATTTGCTAATTTATAGAACAAACTGTCATCCTTTCAACCAAAGCAGTGGCCGTCCCATGTTGGAAGGGCTTTTGGGTAGGGTTGGTAGAGAAGGGGTAACTTACCTCTACGCCTACTCACTGTGGAACACAAAGAGAACATACACAGGATTTATGAAGCCAAGAGCCTGAATTACTAGGAAGCTCATATCTTGAGCAGTTTGAAGGCTCCTTCTCTCCTGGAGATTTTGAAGCAGAGAAGATGTGGTGGTATAGATGTAGATGATGAGAACATCTTCCCAGTCAGGGGTGTGTGTGTGTGTGTGTGTGTGTGTGTGTGTGTGTGTGTGTGTGTG
>LOJH01002565.1:3739-23293 GCA_001685095.1 Ellobius talpinus
GTGTGTGTGTGTGTGTGTGAAAGAGAGAGAGAGAGTCTCAGCTTCTCCCTGCCTTCCTCTCTCCAACTGTCTATGTGTACACATACACACGTGCACACACATGAATGCATGGGGAAGCCAGAGGTCAACCTCAGGTCCCATGCTGAGATGGGGCCTCTCACTGGGATTTGGGGCTTGCTGAGGTCTAGGCTCGATGTCCGGGGAATTCTGGGCATCTTTCTGTCTCCAGCCTTCCAGAACTGGGGTTTCAAGTGTGTGTGTCAAAACACCCAGCTTCTTACGTGGGTGTTGGGGATCAAACCTCAGGTCCTGATGCTTGTACAACAAGCACTCAAGTAATCGAGTCAGCTCTGCTCAGCTTTCTTAGAACTGGAAGAGAGAGCGCAAACATAAAACCCTGTGTTACCCAATCTTGGCACAATATCGAAGGTTCCCAATGAGGTTTCTGAATGAGATCCTAGGACCCATTGTAGATGCAATGACTGAGAGTCTCAACGGGTAGAGCCCGGAAACTACACGCTAAAGAAATAGTCCAGATAGCCATTTGTCAGATCAAGGACAAACTCCAGAGGCCCGCATGGTCTGGCCTCAGCTGCACCTCCTGTGTCTCTCCCTGTCTTCCCATTGTTCTAGCCATATGGTTTGTTTACTGTTTCTCAAATGGGTCAATGCTTTCTTGCCTCAGGACCTTTGCACTTGCTGTCTCTGCACCTGGCATGCTGTTGCTGCAGCAGCTTGCAGGCCTTCTCCTGTCCTCTCTCAAGGGTGACCTTTTCTGGGAGCTGTCCCTGCCTTCTGCATCAGACTCTGTCCCTTCTTCTGACTCTGTTCCTGGTGGGAACCACAGGGGATTGCTGAGTTTGTTTTTTTCACTGATAATTCTTTATTTCCTTTAACTGATAACCTTCTGAGCTAGGATATGAGTTCTTTACTATCAAGTAATCAAAGAGTGTCTACTGGTACCTCCTTTTGCTGATGAAGGGATGCATGGATGAACAGATGGATTCTGGCGACTGATCCTATACGGAAACTGTAGCTCAGGCTCTGCACCCTCTTACCACTCAAGGTGCCACAGTGACAGGTAGAAGAGGCTGTGAAGCACGACAGACCTTCAGTGGAATCAGACATAGGCCTCAGCCCCACCCATGCATCTTCCCTGTTTTCAGTCCTGCATCTTTTCAGGGCCCGTTTCTGCTGAAACATGTCCACAGCTGCCTCATCTTTACCCACAGAGCTATTCAATGTTGAGTGAAAAAAAAAGACTTAAAAGAAGACAAGATCTTCAGGGGACAGCTGAGAGAGGGAGTCAAGGGCCGCCATACCCCACTTCACATAGGGAGAGGGGAAGCCATGGGTGCCGGGTTCCCTGAGGCCTTCCTCCTCCCTGCATTTCTGCTACTCAGAGACCTGGCACTGATGAGCTGCTGCCCGTAGTCATGGCAACGAACAGCTGATTCCTAGCCTCTGATAAGAGTCAGGGGTGAACTTTCTTCAAAACTCTCTAAGATACTTCGGTCCTTAGTTGCTTATTTGCGTCTCCATCAAAGCTTCCACGGGTGGAGCAGAGTTTCTGGCTGCTCCTAAGAAACTACTTATTTGGCCCAGGGCTGGAGGCCAATCCGCATGACCCTAGCCCTAGGCAGAGCTAACACAGCTTTAGAGACAGACAGACAGACAAGTCTGGACCATGGGTGCTTCAGAGTCAGGCAACCTCTGTAGAGAGTGGGAAAACTGAGGTCTCAAGTCACAAGGGGGTTACCTGAGCCCACATCGTCACTCATGTCATGATGTGGCCTTTTGTCCGTGTTCCACATCCCTTGGCCGTAGCAGCAGTTTGCATCTGTTTAAGTATCTATCGAATGCCGGACACCCTTCCGTTCACGGTAGTGCTAAAGAAACTGAACGGCAGGTACGGCCAGTTCCACTGTGTGTGTGTGGAGAAACTGAGGCCTGGAAATGGAAATGCCCACTAGAATTTCAGTAGCACAGGGTACTTATAACAAAAATCAACTTGGGGGTCAAGAGAGAGAGAAGTACTCTGAGAAATACTTCACTGAGCAGGAACTTACGGCATGCTGGGTAATTCCTCTAGTGTCTGCAGGGTATGGGCATTTCAGGGCTTGGCCTGCATCTTCTCACAAGAAGTGGTCCTTAGTCACTGGCTTTGAAACATCCCTAACGCTGACTTTCTCCATCCTGCCCATAGCTGAGCCTGTGTGTACAGCATTTCTAACTTCGTGTCTCAGTGGATGTTGAAAACCCTGTGCACTGTACAGCACTGTGAACCTCTCTCGCTCCCACGGCTGGGGACAAAGACCTAGTGAGGAAAAGGTCTTGCTTCTCAGGCAGTGCTCAGGCCCCACAAGCTTGTTCAGCCTCAAGGTTATGAATGGCCCATCCTTATCCCTGTACTTGCCATAGGCCTGAAATCTGTTTTCTATACTCAACAGAAGCCCAGGCCTCCAGGCTCCCGAGCCTCCTAGAAATCCCAGAATTCATCACAGAACTGACCTGGTCCAGCAATAAGATGGATGTGGCTAATTTGTGCCTGGGCTCCCGAGACTCTGGCCTGGAGTCTTGGGACTCCAAGTCTTTTTCAAGGTTAATCTAGTTAATTAAGCCCGCTTGGAGGTAATCTACAAGAGCCTTGACCCTTCCAAGCTTTCTTATCAGGGCTGGAAAAAAGCAACAAAGCTTGGGAGACAAGTGGGGATCCTACAGTGTTGCCGTGGGGTGTCGTTGGGATGTAGGGACAGACATGCTCATTTTAGTAAAAAACTGAATGAAAAACAAGTTTCTCAGGATGGCCTTTCCCCTTGCTTTTCATTCATTGCCTGACAGCTATTCACTGAACAATGACTTCACGGCAGATTACAAGAACACACAAGTCCACACCAACACGGTTTTCTGCCCCCACGGAGTTTTCATCATGGAAGAAGAGGGGGATCCCCAAAACTAGAGGCTAAAATGCAGAAGACTAATCTCTCTGGCAGAGGGAAGTCTAAGGGGTTGTGAAGCCACAAACAACCAATCTGGAGACTGTGGGCAGGAGACCAAGGGGAGTTCCCTGAAGGATGAACAGAAACTGGTCAGGGTAGCAAAGGGGAACATTGGACAGAGCAGGGAAACTTATCATGAATACAGAGGACACGGCGTGTTAGAATAGACAGACGGGAGTGAGGATGGAAGGTGAGAGTTGAGAACGAAGAAGACAGAATCTTCCAGAGCCATGTGGACGGCTGTTTCTCGGTCTTAAATGTGCACACGAGCCACTAGGATTTCATGTCGGGGTGAGTGCTGACTCAGTGAGTCTGGGGAGAGCTTGGGTGGCTACATGCTAGCCCATCGGTGCGGTGCTGCCATTCCCTGGAACACACTTGGGGTACTCAGGTTGCAGGTTCTACAAAGGATTTGGGCTTGATCCTAGGCTGACCTAGATAGTCTTTCACCCCGCTGCTTTCCTGAGACAATGGGTGGATGAGAGAGAGAGAGAGAGAATATGTGTGTGTGTCTCTCTCTCTGTTTGTATATATGTGTCTATGTGTTTGTGTGTGTGTAACACTCTTGTATATCAATGATCACCTGGGTCTCATGTAAATTAATAAAACCAAAAATTGAAATGTGGAAAACTTGCATAATAGTTTCTGGTCCAGCTCAGCCAAGCAGGTCAGGCCCTTTCCTGGCCTAGGGTCTCGAACTCTCATCATAGAACACACCAATATGCTGCCCCCAACCCCAATTCTCCCCCAGTCCACTCAGCCATGCATCTTTCCACAGGTTTGCCTGTCAATTACTGATCTGTAGTGAGGAATCAAACTGCTGAGCAGGAGATTGGGGCTGATTGCTGGGACTACCTGAAAGGAATGGTTTCCCACTTGAGTGTGCCCCGAGAGTGATTGGGTAATACCGGTGAAAGCAGGTGGCTCAGGAGTCCCACCGACCTGGCTTCAAGACCCATCCTGCTGCTGTCTGTGGCCATGGGCAAGAATGTCACCTCTGACTCCAGTCTGGAACCGTTGCATCTGCCAGGATTTCAGACACAGACTGTGGAGTCCTCTGAGGAGAGCAGGTTTTGAATATGTAATGTATTGTGCCCCCAGAGGGATCCTGTAAAACGAGTTCCTTTAAGGCATCATCATGGCCGCTGCTGGTGGGAGGGATGGAGCCTCAGAGGAAACCCTAAGTCCAGCATGGTGGGATGAGACCTGGTGCCAGAACTAGGAGAGGGAAAACTCCTGTGAGGGACTACCAGCAAGCATTCAACTATTCTCCATTCACTGTGTGGTTATTGAGCACCTACTGTGTGCTCTCTATGTTGTCAGCACTGGGAGGCAGCTGGATACAATGACCAAACATCCCCTGTGTTGTTTGTAGCTTTCATTCGACGGCAGTGGGCATCAGGAAGAGGAGTGCAGGACAAGGATGGGGTACATATGTAGACCATCAGATGAGGATGAGAGCCGCTGAGAGAAGAAATGGAGCACAACACAGGAGGCAGGGTGCTTCCAGGACAGAGGTGAAGTGCTCCTGGGAGGACACTGCAATTTCAAATGGGGTAATGGTGTGTGTGACATTCCAGCCCAGGCTTGACACAGTAGGAGAGTGAATCCTGAGCTTCCCTGGGAGAATGTCTCTGAGGTCCTTGTCCCAAAGGAGTTTGGGGATATTAAGATAGCTCAGTAGAAGTGCTCCAGCCTGATGTCCTGGCTTCTAAGACGTGCTCATAAAGTGTAGAAAGGTTCACTTCTCCCACTTAGATCCATGCATTTATCCATTAAATCATTCATTCATTAATTCATCCATTCATTAGCTCCTCGTCCCCTCACCTTTCAGCTAAGCATCTTTTTATGTGAGTCCTTTCCTTAAATTTGAAGTCTAGCAGGAGAGATGGGACCAGGCATATGATAAACCATTCCAGATGAGTAAAAAACACCTGAGAAAGAAAGAACATGGGGAGGAGATATGTCTGTCTGTAGGAAGCAAAGCCGGCTGGGTGCAGGAGGCTGAGTCTGGTTCAGGGGGATGCAAAGAGCATCTAGACAGGAGCTGTCAGATAATCTGCCTGATCACTCGCCAGCTGGGTGACCTCAGCCGTGTCCCTTCTTTCCTGCTGAAAGAGCAGCCACCTGGCAAAGCTGTTGTGGGGAAGAAAGAGACATGTCCCTAGAGCTTAGACAGCACCTGGCACTTGGTGGCACTTTCAAGCTTGCCTCTGAGGACTCACTCATGACTTTTCCCCCAGAGAGCCTGAGATGAGGGACTTTGGGCAGAGGAGGAGAGGGAAGAAAGTTGGGGGTGCCCATAAGGGTCTGTTGTGAAGCTTCTACCCTGGGGGTTGGCTTTGGTGCCCACTTGGTGTGGGATTCCCCTCTGTATCTTGTGAATACCAATGGTTAATAAAGAATCTGCTTTGGGCCTATTGTAGCACAGAAAAGGGCAAGGTGGGAATTCCAAGCAGATAGATGAGAAAGCAGGTGGAGTCAAGGAGAAGCCATGTAGCCACTGCAGAAGATTCCAGGCAGCAGATGGAACCTTACTGGTAAGCCACAACCATATGGCAATACACAGATTAATAGAAATGGGTTAATTTAATATATAAGAGCCAGCCAATAAGAAGCATGAGCTAACAGGCCAAGCAGTGTTGCAATAATATAGTTTCTGGGTGATTATTTCCAGTCTGGGCAGCTGGGAAATGAATGAGCAGCCTCCAACTACACCCACCAAGACGAGTGACTGCTTCAGTGCCTGTGGATAGCATTGTCCTCATTCCCCACTGTCTCCTGGGCTCTTCCTTAGTCATCCAAGGGTGGAACTGTCCCTCTCTCTCCATTCAGGGATACATAAACACTGGACTCTTCTGGGAGCTCCTGTAGGCAGAGGAATCTTGAGATACACACACAACACACACAAATTCACCTGTGTACACATACACCACACACCTTCCTCCACACACACACACACACCTGCTGCCCTAGGCTGCATGCAGTTCAGGACAACGTTCTTAAAAAGCAGAGGGTAAGCAGCTGCAGAAATCCGCAGAGGATGGAGCAGACAAGCCACAAATCTTGATGGCAGGCAGTGAGCCGGCGATGAGCTCCTGAGGATTGGGCTCGTTGGTTTTGAAATAACACAGCGGAGAACTGAGATAAAGGGTTTGCATGGGGGAAGTTGTCAGATACCTCGTCTCACGCTGCTGGAGTCACTGGAGGGGCTGTGGGTCCATCTTTCTGGGTTAACTGTAATACTGGATCCCAGTGTCAGCATTTGTCAGAGCTGGGCCAGCCCTGGAGGACACTAAGCCCAAGCATGGACAAGCTGTGGTTTGGGGGAGCAAGTGTTGAGGACAGGGCACTCAAAGGGTCAGGGGCAGACACCTTCATCTCTGTGACTGGAGCAGATGCTGTTGGTTGGTCGGACTCCTGGTTCTTACTGCTATGTAAGAGAACCAACATGCTGACTGCAGGTCTCCCATGGAACTCTGGCAGCCTACAGCCTATGACTTACTGATGCCATTGTACTGAAGACCTGATCCCTGGCTTCAAGGCAGGACCGATGCTGGGCAGGTCCCCCATGAAACTATGGCAACCTACAGCCTGTGACTTACTGATGCCATTGTACTGAAGACCTAATCTCTGGCTTCAAGGCAGGATCAGTGCTGTGTAAAGGCTCACTGGACATGCTTAGCACACTTGAACACTGGTGCAAGTCACACTTGAGGTTCCCCGGAGCTGATGCTGAAGTTAGCCCCAGATGAATTCACATCTTTTCTGAGTTTTCTTCTCCCACTTTGTCCTGCCTCCATGGTACTTTTGTCCTGAGATCACCCCCACCATAGGTTAGCCATGCATGCTCTAGTCCTTAGTTCAACCCAAGTTATTCTCTGTAAAGCTACTGGATACAAAGCAACGATGAAGCCTGTTACTGTCTAGGTTGTCATCTTGGCTTTGCTACTTCTTGTGTGTGTGACCCATAGAAAGCTATTAAACACCACCAAGCTTGAGTTTTCTTCTCTGGGAATGAGAGTTGTATGAATATTATTACAAGCCTGCCTTCTAAGGCGATGGTGAATTGTTTAGCACACTTCTTGGATACTCAGTAAATGAGTAATGTTTGTTGACAAACATTTGTGTGGTGGTGGTAGTGGTGGTGATGATGGTGGTGGAGATTATGGTGAGGATGGTGATGGTGGTAGAGATTATGGTGAGGATGGTGATGGTGGTAGAGATTATGGTGAGGATGGTGATGGTGGTGGTAATGATGATGGTGATGATGATGGTGATGATCGTGGTGTGTGGTGATGGTGATGGTGGTGGAGATTATGGTGAGGATGGTGATGGTGGTGGAGATTATGGTGAGGATAGTGATGGTGGTGCTAATGATGGTAGTGATCGTGGTGGGTGATGATGGTGGTGAGGGTTACAATACTGATGCTGATTCTGACCGTGATAACAACGGCTCCATGCCAACCCCACAAATCAGGAGAAAGCTTTCAAAAGCTCTGGCCCCAATCACCAGCATCAAATTACACTTTGTCCTCTCCCCTGTGGGGCTCACCCCAGAGACCCCACCCTTTGTCTATGCAGCCCTCTTCTTCCTGCGGGAGACAGGTAACCCTGGAGAACAGTAATGCCTAGCTTTACACTACAGTAGACATTTCTCAGCTCCAGCTCAGGCATCCAGTCCTTTCCCTCATGGAAGTGGCTCCTCCACAGGGACTCTGAAGAGGCAGCTGTTGGCAGAGGGCTGCTCCTCTGTGGAGACGTTTATCAGCCTTTTAAAAGTCAAACCCATTACCCGAGAACTGTGGGTTTATTAGGGACATTTCTCTTTATTAGGTAGCCAGACTCATGATTGCCTCTTTACTGATTTTGATGGGCTCTTCTTGGCCCCAAAGGGGTTTTGTGTGTGTGTGTGTGTGTGTGTATGTGTGCGTGTGTGTGTGTGTGCGCGCGTGTGTGTGTGTGTGTGTGTGTGTGTGTGTGTGTGTGTGTGTGTGCTGGGATATCTTAAAAGAGCTCCCTATCACATAGGCATGAACAACCATCTCTTATAGTGCCATGATTTCTCAACTGATAATAGGTAGGCATTTAACAGTCAGGAGCCACTGGGGCTTTGGATCAAGCTGACTGGAGCTTAAAGCTGGCACTGCGGTTTCCGAGCTGTGGTCTTAGATGAGCCTTTCACATCTCTGGCAACATGGCAATAATTACAGTATCTGGCTCTCGGAGAAGACACAGGCGGGCTGTGTCAGACCTTCCCTGGTGCAGAGAAGGCCCTCCGTCCCGTTAGCTGTCACTGTGACCACAATTATCATGGTAAATAGCTCCGGGGAGGGGGCTCTTGGAGTCTTCCTGTCTTTGCTCAAGCCCATTCCTTTGCCTGGATCGCCTTCTCTCCTGGTCACTTGTCCTTCTAGGCTCAGGTCAGCTGCCCACCTGACTTCTCTCATGATCCTCTCTGACTCTCTTCCACGATGCTCTGGAACCACAAAGGCCACGGCAGCATATGCTGCGTGATGCCGGACAAGGCCACTCGAGTATTCAACTCTCAGTTTCTTTGTTTTGGAGAGACGGGGATATGATAATGTGTTATGTGTTTAGATGGTTATAGCAAACACACACTTATTAGGCTGAGTACAGTGTCTTATCGTAATTATAATTGCAATTACAATCTAAAGAAGCTTGTTAAATCCAATAAGAGAAAGAATTTCCATGTGGTAAAGAGCCCCTTCTAGTGCTCTCCCTTCTCATCCATCAGGTTTTGAGACAGTGTGACTTCTGGTTGGCCTGGAGTAGTTTGGGGAACCTGAAACAACCCACCATGGCCTCTGAAGAGCCTTTCCAGTGCTGAGACTTTTGGGAATCTCATTCTTCTAAGGTTCTCAGTTACCCACATCTGTTTGCCTCTTTCTCAGTGCTTTTTGGGGTAAAACAGTGGATTCTTCAAGTCATCACCCCCAACTGTCACATCAGAGTGAAAGATCTCTGTATTGAACAAGACCCTACTAAGTACCAAGCGCTTCACTGGATATATAAAACCCACCGGATCATTCAAATCCCCACAGGTCTCGAGGCAGGTACAAAAAGAGGCTCAGAAAGGTATAGTGACTAGCCTAAGGACCCACAGTGAGTTGTGAGAAAGCCTAGCATCCTCAAAGAACTATAGCTTGGAGCATTTGACTTCCACATAGGACGTGGCCTCATGACCCAGATGGACCACCTTTGGTTTCTGAAGGAATCACATCCCTTTCTCCCTCTGGCCCTGTGGCCACATCCTTCCCTCCCCCTGCTGGTTCCTGTTGTCTTCATCCCATTTTCTTGCCTGTGCCCAGCTCCCTGGCTGCTGTCTGTTTGGTCTATTGACCAAGTCTTTCAATCAATCAGCTAGCTTGCCCTGACAGCTAAAAAACACCCCATCCACCAATTTTCCCTCCAGCATCTTTCAGAGGTCCATGAAACCTCCCTAATTTGGAATTTTCAACGATTCTGACATAGAACCCACATTTCTCATTTTGATTTAAAAAAAAGGATGAAATGTCATCACACAAACCCCTGGGGGCTCCCAGGAAAGGACCCGGCAACCGAAAGGCTATGTTTTCACTTCTTTCCTCCTTGCTTCTCCCCCCTGCTCATACTCACACCCACTTCTATGCTGGCTTATGATGGACAGCACCGTTATCCACGCTACTATTACCAGCAACAACAGCGGACACTCACGGGGCTTGGTGTTGCCCGCTGTGCCAAGGTCTTGGCCTGTGTTTATTCTTATTCGTCCTCATCACTATGGTAGAGGGTAGCACAATGTCGTCCTCATCTCACGAATGAAGAAACTGAGACAGGGAGGGATCCTGCTGATAGGTGGCAGAGATGGGGTCCTAACCCCAACAATCTGGCTCCAGAACTTTAACCAGCCCTTTCACCACCGTGCCTCTCAGAATGGGCTTCCTAGGGGAGGGCACATTTGTGGATCCTCCATACTCGTTATTACACGCCTAACTTTGGGCCTTGTAGGACATCCCATAATATTACTGGTTGTAGGAGCAGAGACTAGGGTTAGCAGCAAAGCTACTTCCAGCCCTCTGTTTTGAAGACCACCGCTAACTGAGAGGTACAGAGTCTTCCAAGGGAGTGCTGAGTTTGAAAACATCTCCTCTAGGTTTGGATCCTGCCTGAGGACAGTGACATTTCGTGCTTGGGGACCAGCCATCGATTGAGCAATTCTGCTCTGTGCTGCTGATAATGCTGAGAAAGACACAGCCAGGACAGTGTGTGGAGCCCCACCAGCCGTTCCACTGTGAAAAGGCCCTGTGTTATCCTTTTTTTTTTTTACTTATTTCTGGAGTAGGGCTACTTCTGTGGATGTGCAGTGAGGCCTCCTTCTTTGTAAAGGCATGGAAATACCATACTACAAAGACTGTGGAAGGTGTGCTTTGAGTAGCAGGAAGGCTGGCCCTTCTAGAAGAACCCGTGGTATGGTTCCCCACCCCTACCAATCACCTACTTAACTGGTAGGACACAGACAGGGCTGTGGTTTCCTCTACAGATATGTTACAGTCTTTGGTGAGACTGACTGTGACCGGTGGACAGAGACAAGAGTCGGACACGGCAAGAGAGGTCTCTAACACCTTGAGACCAGCTACCTAGTTCTCAGTCCAAATGCCACTTCCTCCTTAAGAGCTGAATATTATGGCCATCTTTGTGTGTAGCTAAGAATGCTCACAGGTACATGTGTATGCACAAGGGAAGTGCAGCCAGCCCTAAATAGTAGCAATATCTAGATATATCATAGAACCAGGGCAGCTAAATCCAGGGTGATGATATAACCCATTGTCCAAAGCAAATGGGGTGTTGGCAGTAAATACTTAGGGGTGATGTCATCTCTTTACTTGCCTTGAAACCAGAAGCAGAAACTTGGCTTGCAACCCTTTGTTCTGTTTATCTAAGGAGTCTCCCATATCGCCTCCTGCGGCTCACCCATGAGTGAATCCAGAACACTCTAATTCCAAAACTCTCAGCCCCCACTTCCTCTCCTTCATCTCTGCTGTTGCTTCCTGCTACCCACCCGCTCGCTCCCTTGCTCAAATGAACAGTACAGTGAGTTTCACCTCTGACCCATCCAGCTCCAGCTCTGTGCAGACAGCAGGGCTGTCCTCACAACTGTGCCATTTTCTTTGGCAGAGCCCCAAGAAGCAACCCTAAAACTCTCAGCAGCGCTCCTTAAGTCTTCTAGGACGAGCACCCCACTATGGAGGCTCACCCGCCTCTTACTGTGCTCAGTCCATCTCAAAGGCTCACCGAGGCCTGAGCAGACCCTGCACCAGAAGGCTTTCCCTTCCCACATGCGGTAGGTACACTGTGGAGTTCAAGGGACTGGTCTAGAGCTGGACAGCTGGATTCAAACCCCAGTGCCAGAACTCTTGAGTAGTTGATTGACTTCAGCTCTCTGGGATTGTTAAGACTGCCCACCTTCTAGGACTACGGGCAAGAGTCGGTGAACATCCTAAAGCCCAGCGGGACTGCCTGGCACAAAGCAAGCGCTCCGTGTGCGCTCGTTCTAAATGAGCCCTTTCGGTTGGATCTTTTTCAGCTCTTTTGCCTCTTCTTGCTGCGGACACCTCCTCCAGGAAGCCCTCCATGATTCTCTTGGGTCACTCACTTCTCCATGCTTACGATCCCTGCCATTTTGTCTGTTTGGTTTTTGTTTCCCACAGTAGACTGGAGTACAGGGAAGAGGAGTCTAAGAGTTCCTCTCCACCGCGCCCCCATATCCACGAAAGCACTGCTCCCTTCCCCCCCAGTGTCTTCAGTGACCACCGCTGAACAAGAGGACTGAGCAGAATGACATCTCCATCAAAACAACAAGGCAGAGGATGGCGTGGGGTCAACCCAGCCCCAGAGTCAGCTTGAGACAATCCCCCAGGTCCTAGGACACTGTCATCTGGAATAGATGTTTCTACATGATACATACACCCCGAGGAGCTGAGAAGCTTGTACACGCGGGTGGAATGCGACTCTCCCTCTCTTCTCTTGCTGCACTGTGCAGACACTCCCCTGCCTTCCACTTTTGAGGAAGCATAGCTCCTCAGTTCGAGGCGTAGAGGACCAACCAAGTGTCCCAGTTTGGTGTTCACTGGTCTTGCTCACAGTGCCTTCTCTCTCCCGAGTCCTCCACTGCAGAGTCTGAACTCAGGCTTGCATCCCTGCTTTGCTATATACTTGGGCAATTTCACATCTTCCTGCCTCAAGGTTTGTCCCTATAAAACGGAAGGTGTGATGATGCCAGTGTCACCCTGGCCACGGTGATAATTCAGTGAACTAATGGATGTCCCATGTCACATCTCCGGTGTGGCAGGACTCAGCACCTTTGTCAGATAACCACTGCCAGCCCCACCCTTCTGTGCTGCCCTTCTTCTGCCTGCTGGTCCTGCACGGCCCACGCCATACTGGCTGGCCTCTCTGTGTCTCTAGATACTTCTACTGCTCTCACCTCACCTAGCTCTGGCCCAAACCAGGGCGGATATCTTGGAGCATGCCAGGTGGCAGCACCTTCATCTCAGCTCTAGGCACAGTGGGTCAGGATCGCAGAATCATCAACTAACTGGCAAAAATGTCTCTTGTCATCTTAGCTATGAGCTCTTCCTTTTCATTTGGCCCCAGAGATAAGGACTGGGGGGGGGAATTATGTGCGACAAGATACTCTGGTGGGGAAGTGGAAGAGAGAGACAGGAACAACAGCCTGTTATCACCACAGACAGCTGAGGTTTGCCTCTTCAGGGAACACTGGGAGCCAGCGTGGTCCACATTCACTAGTCACTCCACCCATGCATGAGGAAGCTGGGTATCGATCCATCAGCTCATATTAGTTGTTAGTGGAAGCACATTCCAAAGGGGCATTAATCCAGGATTTGTGGACAGGCAGCTGTCTCTCAGTGGCCGCAAAAAAATGCTCAGGGAAATCACCAGTCTCCTTGATCGGAAACCAGGCTGACATGTTCAGAAACGTGTGTGGAGGAGATATGACTGGCGACAGCATTGGACGCTGCAGATGTGTCTGAGAATAGAAGAGAGTTGGGGGGGAGAGCTGCAGTGTGTGCCTGTGCCCCCAGAAGAAGCGTAACCATAGGCAAACATCTGGCTCACCCAGAGCTTTCACCAAGGGATCCTAAAGTTTGGATGCAACTTCTCATACCTCATCAGACCCTCTCGTACTTCCTCATCTTTGTTCCAGCCTCCTCCCGGTGTTGGAGTCTGTCCCGACAAGCACTCTTAAGCTAGAAAGCTCAGCAAGAGGCCAAGACCCTTCAGGTTCATGTTAGTCAGATTTCCAACATGCCGAATGTCTGAGCCAGTCAGCTTACAAAGGGGAGAGGAGTCTTTGGGGTCATAGCTTCCATCTATAATCCACTGACTCCCTTGGTCTGGGAGGAGAATGTGGCAGAGCAAAGCTGCTCAATGCACAGCCAGGATTGCCAAAGCAAGAGGCAAAGGAAGAGACTGATGCCCCTTTAGCCCCCTCAAGAGTGTGTGCCCAATGATCCAAAGGCCTCCTATTAGGCTCCATCTTTTAAATGCTCTACCATTTCCCAGAGTGCCAAGCTTGAAGATCAGTCCTGTCAAGGAGGAGCCCCAGGAGTGTGTGTGGGGCAGATATAAACTTAAGTAAGACCTTTCTTCCTTTAAGGCTCAGAGAAGGGATGTCACTGGCTCCTGATCACACAGACAGTAACCAGCAGAGTGTCACACAGAGCATGGTCCCTGTCACCTTGTGCTCCAGCCCACTTAGCTCAGGGCTCCTTTGGAAATCCCACCTCTTCTCATTCCTCCAGTCCCTCCCTCTGGCTGGGATGAAGAAGTTCAATTGGATGCTGGCTGTGAGACTGGAAGTTAGTAAAGCCTGCAGCCCACTGTGGCCCCAGGCTGAATCAGCTGTTTAAAATGCATCACTCTGTGTTGGAATGGTTTCTGGGGGAAAAATAAAACAAAACAAACAAACAAACACCCAGGATTTTGTCTTTTGTTGCCACTTAAAAGAAGGGAGAAAAATCACAAACATGTTCTCTCTCTCTCTCACCAGAGAGTAGCCCATTTAAGAAAATCATTCAAACGTGTTCAGCCAAAGCCCCTACAGGAGGAGCACATCTCTCCAAATTACACGAACTGGAAGGAAGATGACGATGACTGAGACCAGAGAAGAAACTAGGAGACGGAGATGGTAGTGAAATTACCCACTATGCAGGGCTTACATCCAGTGCACGAGGGGAGGGACAGACATCACCTGTGATAAGGTGTTCTTTCTCTTGGTAGAGGGCTCGGCTCATGTCCCATGGAGCTGCAGATCCTCCTTGCCTCTGAAATCATGAGGCTGATCCTGAGACCCACAGGCCGGATCCAGGAATGTCGCAGCCCTGTGAGGAAGGAGTACCACCAACAGAATGACTCAGCCGTCACCAGCCACAGCTGACACACGGTATTCCTCCGCGATCAACTCTAAGCTCCTCCACAGGGTTGCTATTAGGGATTATTAAGGACTGAACGTTAGGAAGGTTTCTGATAAAAAAAAAATAAACAGAAACACACACGTCACCATCTCAGTTGACTGCGGCTCCCTTTAGTAACCTGAAATACAGTCACCCCCATATTCTCTGTTGAACCTCAGCCCTGGCCTCTTGGCCAGACTCAACGCTTTCTCCAGAATATGTTCTGAATCCAGTTACTCTCCAGATTCCACAGATTCCAGGCTGGTCCCAGCACCATCACCTCTCACTCACATTATTGCCAGAGCCTCCTACCAGGTCTCTCCATGTCGAGGTTCACGCTCCTGCTATCCACTTGAGGAGCAGCAAAGGGATCCTGGCACTTCCACCTGCGCAGCCAGCTGTGAAAATTTCCTGAAGCTTATCGAGTCGCAGAGCACATATTATGGCCATTGCCACTCGGAATGGGCTTCCCATTCCTGGTCCCTCTTTTGTGGCCTCTTCACGGATTTCCAGCTCTGGCCATGATATTCTTGCCTCAGGACCTTTGTGAACGCTACCCCTGCTGCCTGAGCTGTCCTAGCAACCATATGACCTCACCCCTCAAGGTGTCATGACATCTGCTCTGAGCGAGCGTTTTATTCCAACAATGCTATGTAAACTGTTACAATCACACCCCCAGGGTGCATCTTCCACCTGGTTATCTCCCTTGGCTGTATTTCTTAACCAGTCAGCCAGACATTGGCGTGTAAGGGCATGGGTATTGCCTGTTTGGTTCCCAACTGTTTCCCTGCTCCTCACTGAGTGCCTGGCCTGGGATAAGGGCTCAGTTAATACTCAGTTAATAAATAAACAAGCAATGAACTCGAGATGCCTCCGGTAGCAGCTCCCTGTGTGCCATGGTTTCTTCCGCTGGAAAAAAGGTATGAAGTGAGTTTGTGTGTGGGAGTGTGCACACTGTGTGACCGTGTTGGGCATGAACATCACCTGTTACATGTTCAGGCTCTGGAGGAAAGGCTAACTACAATGGCACCAATGAGCGGACCCAGATATTAATAAGCTGCTCCCACCCAGAGAATTAAATGAACTACTATGTAGACAGTGGTGGGGGTCACCAACAGGTGAGGCTTTTAGTGATTCTGATTCTAGTATTGCTCTTAACACGCACGTGCCCTATTTAACTCTGACTAGGAGGGCTATTTCACTTGTTATTTCAAAGACAAGAAAACTGAAGCACAGAGCAGTTACGTAATTTACCCAAGGTAACACAGCAGAGCTAGTTCAAAGACCTAAAGTTAGTCTTTCATCCCTCCTCTCTTTCTATCTCTAAGCACAACCTCCTTGCTTGCTGGTATCCAACTCTCTGTCCCAGCTGACAGAGTTCAGGCTTAGGACTGCACACTTGTGGTTCACAGGGAAAGCCCTGTATCTCTGAGAATTAGCTCTCACACCAGAGCTGGAGAAGGGCTCCAGGTAGCTGAATTTGGCTTGATTAAATCAAGGAGAAAAATCAATTATATTTAAATAAAGAAAGGAGATTGGAAATCAGGTACAATGCCTTCTTAATTACGGCACCTAATCACTGGCTGAAAAAAATAACTGGAGTATTTCATTTCATATACAGCCTCACGCATCTGTGAGGACGGGTTCTTAATGAGATCACATTACCCCACTTGACTAGTAATTGACTAGGCGATCCTGACCACTTCCTTAGCAGACATGATCAGGCATAATATCCAGGGCTTTCTCAGGACATGACAACATGGGACGCTTTGGTGGGGGACGAGGGGAGTGCTGCAGAAAAGCAGCCAGCCCCTGAGGTCCTGCTTCTGCTGCACAGAGTCACAATTCTCCCGCTGGCAGGACTGGATGTGATGGGCCAGGCCTGTGCGATTAAATGCCTCTTTCTCCCTCCAATTCAGAGTCCCTACAAACATGGGAGGCTGGGGAAGATCACCAGCAATCAGAGACCAAATGCCGCAAAGACATTGTTCCGAGTCTTGCTATTTAGCTGCCAGAGTAGAACCTTCTAATTGGTCCCTCTGTCTCTCCAAACCTCTCCCCTTCCAATCTTTTGCCTTCTCAGCAGCTAGGTTCATTGTTATAAACCACTTCTCAGTGAGTCACTTCCTTGATTAAAACCCTTTGGCTGCCTCTTGAGACTACAGACATCCAGGCACCCTGCCATGGCTTGGGAGGCCAGACATGATCTTGTCTTGGCCATCCAACTCTCCAGAGTCCTCAAGTCCCACCCGGAGTCCTTTGTTCCGAGCGTTCAACCTGGTAGAACCCATCACATCTCTTGCTCTCACAGCTTTGTATATGTGGTTCCCTTTACCTGGGACATCCTTCCCACTCCCAGGTCACCAACTCCTGATTCGTGTCCCCCTGGACCACTCCTCACCTGGCTGGTTCTGCAGGCCCTTCTCTATGCTTTCAGAGTGGCTGTTTTCTCCTGCACTGCCGAGCATCATCTGGAATAGACATTGCTTATGAGCTCTGGGAAGACCAGGAGCCAACTCTGTTGATTTGTTTTGTTCCTAGAATCCGGCACACTGTCAGCCTTAGAGTGTACAATCCTTTGAATAAGTGAGTATAGACTTGACCATGATGCTTGTTTGTGACCATCTGGGTGAGAGGCAGCTTCCTCCTTGTGAGACTGGGGCAGTGCCATCTCCCTCTAGAGACGCTTCCTGGCCTCTTTGATTAGGAGCACCTTTGCTAAGATTTAGCCTTCCTGTTCTTATTTCCCTTGAAGGGTATGTGCAACCGTGAACAGAGCTCTTGGAAAACAGACATCACGGATCTAGTTGTCAGTCATTCATGCAATGCCAGGCATTAACCAAGTGCTTGAGCCCTGGGCGCCTGGCCAAGCTGAGGCTTCTGCCCCACACGTGATCCTCATCAGGTGTGCAATTGGACACGCCTAACTCGAGAGCACAGGGGTTTTCAAAAGTTCTGTTCACAAAGGAGACTGAGGCATGGACACATGCTCTGGCCTTCCAAGTGTCATGAAGATGGTACCCAGCAGATACGTGAACAGGACACATCTCACCTGGCTCCCCTCGAGATGCCCATGCCATCTTTGGGAATAGGAGGATCTTCAGAGGCACCAAATAATCTGGATCCAATAGAATTATCCCTTAGTGTGTAAGTTTGAGTGTCTTTGGGCCTAAGTGATGTGTGGGATATTATAGAACAAATCCACGAGAGGAGAAGGTCTAGAGACCATGGGTCTTACACATGGGAGCTATGCTAAAACTGCCACCTTCAGAGTGCTTGGAAGAGAGGATTTTCCCCCCAAATCATTTTTACCACCTATAATTTGTGGAAGTTGAGTATTGGATGAATCATGAAGTTTATCAATTCATTGATCAGACTGGTTATTTATGGACAAATGTTGATGGAATGGCCAGGCAATGGACTGAGGGCTCTACAGGCATGTCATTATTTAATACTTGGCCCTTGGCCCTTCAAGTTAAGTTGATTCAGAAATATTAAAAATAATTATCCCCATGGTATAGATGCAGAACCAGGAGTTAGAAAAATAACCTGCCTGAGTAGTTATAATTAGCCAATTATGAGAATACTTGACATTTGTGGGTCATTTATTATAGACTTGGCACTATGCTAATATAATATGTCAAATTTAATCTTCACAGTGAAGCTATAGTGTAGGTGTCATTAATATCCAATTTTACATGTGATGGGATTGGCGTTTGGAAAGGTTAAGTAATTTGACTGGGTCAGCAGCTAATATGACGGAGTCTTATTCTTAACCCAAATCTACTTAATCCTGAATCTAGTATCTCTCTCCTCACCGTCCACACCTCACCCGCATCGGATTCCATGGGACACTTGTGGGACATGCAATTGGTGGGTCCACATCACAGCCCTGGAATCTGATGGTATGTCTGAGGAATGCATATTTTATATGGAGTTATTGCATTCATTAAAGTTTGAGACTATTACTGCCACTTTTGGAAGTGGGAGCCTGCAGCTTTCAACTGGAGAGGAAAACATCCCATTTGGCTGTCTCACTCTGCTGATTTGGAAGAACACAGGGGAAGGAGAATGGGTGAGATGCTCCCTTGGTCCCCAGAGGGCTGCGGGAACTGTAAAATGAAGACAGCATAGACGTTTTGATGCCTGTACTCCAGCAGATGTATTTGCGCAAGTCAGTTTGATTACAGGTACCAAAAATACCCCCTTCAAATTTAGGAGTCCGCAACATTTCCTCGTGCCTTACTAAAAGGCAGTTAAAAAAATCCTTAATTCAGTCCTATTCCCCACCTCTTCCAATGAGTTATTAGTATTGATGCTGGAGTCCTGGAGTTTGCTATCAAGAATGATAAAGGCGAATCACAGAAGAATTTTCTCTGATTACAGATTCTCTGTGTGTTTGCCTCTCCGTTTCCTGCCAGCCGTTTCTATGAATCAGCAAAGCACCAGCTGTAACCTTCCACTTCCTTGGGGGGCTGATACCAGACTTCACCAACTCCACCCCAATAACCCTCCCACCAGGGTAGCCTCTCCCTCCCCCTCAACCTGGTGTGTATTTTACGCCTTGGATATAACTTTCAGAACTCAAAGGCTCAACGACTTAATTGGAAGATGATGAACGTGAGGGAGAAACCAAGAGAGTCACTCGGCTGAAGTGACAAACATGTGAGCGGCAGGAGAGGGCCCAGGCGTCCCGCCCCTCTGAGACAGGGCTTCCCAGGACACCTGGGATTCTGGTCTCTGCCATCCACTCTCTTGCGAAGCTCACTTTCTCATCTACCACCCGTGCAAAGGGCAAAGAAGTGATTCATATAAAGTGCTAAACACAGCAAATGGGAGCCAGCTCCGCACCACCACCATCAGCACCATTGTCACCGCTGTTATCATCCTGACCACTGCCACATCACTGTTGCTGTCACCATCGTCATCGCCATCGCTGTCACCCCTACCGCCAGGACCATCATCTGATGGTTCACATGACAAGCTGGTGCAAAACAGTTGTCTGGAAAAAATCTCTCTCTCTTTCTCTGTCTCTCTCTCTGTCTCTCTCTCTGTCTCTCTCTGTCTCTCTGTCTGTC
>LOJH01002565.1:28745-42384 GCA_001685095.1 Ellobius talpinus
GTGTGTGTGTGTGTGTGTGTGTGTGTGTGTGTGTGTGTGTGTGTGTGTTGCAGGTGCCACGGTGCAGGTGTGGAGGTCAGAGGACAACCTATGTAAGTCAGTTCTCTCCTTCTACCATGTGAGTCCCTGCAATTGAACTCAGGTTATCAAGCCACCCTGATGGACACAGAATCTCTGTGTCTGGAAAGCTCTGCAGGGGATTCCCATGCCAGTCATGGGTAGGAACCAGCAGCAACAAGCTAAGCAGCTCACTTCACGCCACCTGCTCTGCCTTGTGTTCCCTTGGAAGCCAGCTCTGCTATTTGGGGCTCCCCTTTTTCTATAGTTAGTTCACCTTGACCTTCCCTCAAGGATATTTCTGGAGTCCCATAGCTCTTTTCCCAATTTTGCTTCTCATATTTCTTAAATTATTTCCTTTGCTTTTGTTTTTAGAACAGACCCTCCAATTCCAAGTTACCTAGTGCCATATAGAAAGGTATGAACAACGCAGGACAGCACCCATAGAGAAAGGGCTTTAAATATGAACCAAAGATGTCCAGATCACCACCCATCACCCTCTCCACCCCAGTGACTATTACTGGCAGCTCCCACCACACTGCGGATCTTATTTGCATCTTCTATCACAACCCCTCTCTGTTTCTTCGCCTCCATTTTCAGATCAATTAACAGGAACAAATGCAGCTTTACCTTGGAGCTTTGGAAATCCACCAGCAACGCCCAGCACCTCTGCGGCGGGTGACTGGGAAGTGTCAGTTCTGAGCAAGTGCTTCAAGAGTACAGTGTCATATAGAATGCGGAGTCCAGGGCCCCTCTGGTGAGGAATTAACACCTGAGCCTCCCAAAGCCATGGGAAAGGAGGCATCTAAAGGTGCTTTTGTACAGGCACAAAAGAAGGAGGGTTCAAAGGCCTCATCTTGGGTGCAGCTGGCCAGCCTCCCCCTGTGTTTGCAGAAGTAGCCAACTTGGAAAGGAGAGGAAGGGGAAGAGGGAGGACTAGCAGGGAGGCTTCATCTGAGGCAGAGGCGCGTGCACAAAGCCTGAGGTATCCCCATGCCTATTTTTCAGCTCTCACAGGGTCACCATGGTGGTGACGGTTGTGGCAAAGATGACAACTAACAGGTTTGTAGCAAATGTCACATACCTACTCAAACCACACGTGGCTTCCACTGTTACTATAGCTGGATTTCAGATGACAGAATGGAGACATGGGGGAAGTCAGAAAAGTGAGGGAGCCTCCCACCCCTAGCTGGAGGGTGGAGGAGCCAGGCCTTCTGATGCTGAGCCTGGAGCCTGATGCTCCAACAGTTCTCTACCATGAGTCTAAGCTGTGTCCTCACTTGAGCACAAGCAATGCACATCTGCTGTACATGGTGTGAGCCACCAGGAGCTGGCAGTGAGCTGGGGAGATGGAGTTAATAAGAATGCATGGTGTCACCCTGTCACACCAGGCAGAATACTAACCGATGCAGGGTCTCACTTAAGCCTCCCAGCTACTCCATCAGCCCCCATGTTACAGGGATATGGAGAGATTAAACCACGTGCCTGAGTCTACACACGTGTGTGGGTGGAGGAGGTGAGAGTCAACATGCAGGCTCTTCGTCTTCAAGAGCCCACGTTCTGATCTGGTTGACTCACAGAAGGTTCAAAACCACACAGGGGCTATTCCAATAAGGTATATGGTAAAGTGCTGGGTTTCCAGATATTATTTTTTATGACTGCTTATTTGAACTGTGGTCCCTACCATTTCCTGGTCAGGAGATCATGGTTTGCATAAAATGGAGAAAGGGAGGTGATAAAGTGGCTTTTGTTCCTTTTTGCTTCCTGAGTGTGGATGCCCTATGACCAGACCACTCAGGGTACCTGCTGTCTTGACATCCCTGCCCCACGGACTGTGCCCTTAAGCTGTGTGGGGAAAGAAAGCCTTTCCCCTTTAAACTACTTTTGTTGGAGGATTTTTATCAAAGAAACAGGAAAATAAACTAAGATACCTGCTATGGGTCAAGCACGTGCCACGTGCATTCCTGAGAACTATTATCCATGGAAGACACAAAAGGTGGGCATTTATTTATGCAACAGAGCTAGCATGGAGTTCAGACAGGGTGGGTGGAGGTGAGATAATTGTGGTAGTGGATTACAAGGCTGGGACTTTGCAGAGCCTGGAATATGGGCATCGTGCTGAGAGAGGCAGGAAGCCATTTATGGTTGTTGAATAGGAGGGAGGCATGATCACTTTCTTGTGTGGTGTGTGTGTGTGTGTGTGTGTTCATACTGTAGAGTGCAGGGCAAATCCAACAGGATGGAGGTTAAGACAGAGATTCTCACACCGATTCTGCAGATTAAGGACAGAGAGGTCTACCCAGCCCCACTGGTCCAAAGCACACACAGCGAAAGGAGTGGATGGCTTAGCATAAGCGCCTCTCCAAGATCTGAGGAAGCCACATTTCTAGACAAGCACAGTGGTTCTCAAGCTGGAGCGGGCATACATGCACCTGCCAGGCCCGTAGGACAGATTGCAGGCTGATTTGGTATGTCTGGGCTGAGACCCAACAATTTGCATCTCTAACAAGCCTCCAGATGATGCTGATTCTGCAGACGTGGGGAGCACATTTCAGAGCCAATAGTAGAGAGTAAAAGCCATCCGATTTGCAGCCATACTCCCTTGAGCTGAACCCAGTTTCTAGCCCTATTTAACCTAGTTAGGATGGAATGACCTCTCTAACTTCCCTTTGTCTGCAAAGTAGGATGGCCACATCAACACTATGTATTGGCTGTGTATTTATAACTCAGGTAGCTGGCTTATTCCAGTCCTTGGCATGCACTAAAAAAAAGAGACTCAGTAAATAACAGTTGCTGTTATTATCATCCAAACAAAAAGCTTGAACTTGCACTTGGCCAATAACACTTTCGAGTGAGACTGAAAGCGGTGTCTTAATGAGCACACACAGCCTGGAGCTTTGAAAGTGACATGTAGATAAAGCTTGTGAATAACAACAAAGTTTGGTGGTGCATATGGAGGGGTTAGTTTTGTCAAGCAAGACATCAAAGGCAGACAAGGAATTGGAGGCTATTACTTTACAGTTGCTAAACCAGCTTGTCCCTTTGATCCATCCATTAAGTAGGAAATATTTCCTATTACTCATTCATTTAGTTTTTCAACCTATCTCCCCATCTCCCCATTTGCTCTCCCACCTGCCTATAAATCCATCAATCCATCCATATGCACATACATCCTTTTTCCTACCCATCCAAGCATTTATACATTTATCTGTCTACTCTCTCACCTACCCATATGTCTACCCATTCAAACATCTATCCTTGCACCTGTCCATAAGTCCATTCATCCATCCACCCACTTCCTACATACTTGTAAATTCACACATGCATGCATCTATTTGTACATACACATATCCACCATTTCACATACCCATCCATTTAGCCATCCATCCTCACAACTGCTCATCCCTCTATTCATCCACCCACCCTTCCTCTCATCCATGACATCCATCCACCCACCCACCTATCCAACCATCCATCCACCCATCCACACACACACCCATCCATCCATCCATCCATCCATCCATCATCCATCCATCCACCCATCCATCCACATGCTCATCCATCTCATCAATCTATCCATCCATCCATCCATCCATCCACCCACCTATCAATCCATCCACCCACCTATCCATCCATCCACCCACCTATCAATCCATCCATCCATCCATCCATCCATCATCCATCCACCCACCCATCCATCCATCCATCATCCATCCATCCACACGCTCATCTATCTCATCAATCTATCCATCATCCATCTATCCATCCCCCACACCCATCCACCCACTCACCCACACACCCATCCATCCATCATTTTACCTACTCATCCACCCTCTCACCCACACATCTGTTAATCCACCCACATAACCCAGGATTTTTCTAAGCTTCACTCTTGATTCTAAACTATCTTAAGTACAAGGATGTTGGTCGGCAAAAATCCTCAGTCAAGTAGACCTAGCACTTGAATCCTCTGACTTGCAAGTTGGCTGATGCTTCCATTTTCCAGCCAGGAGATCGAATTATCTCAGAACCATTCACACCTATCACAGAAGTGGGCAGAAGGCAAATCAGAACTGTGCATCCTGAACCAAAACAATAACCAAGGAAGAGAGTTGGTTAAGAGTTGAGGCTCTGGCACCAGCCAGATCTTACACAGCATCTCGACTGCTGGCTAAACCAGTCTTTAGTGGGTGACATTGGAGGAGTGGCCTACTTCTATGAGCCTCGGTTTCCCTTTGTAGAAGATGAGAATGTTAGTAATAGACACATCACTATATAGCTGTAAGATAATACATAATATATGTATATATTTATAGACTCTGTGTGTGTGTAAGCACATATATAAAGGAGTTGGAATGATTCTTGGTATATCAGGTAAGTGCTGAATAACTGTCACTTGTTACTGGGGTGGAGAACTGAATTGCCAATGGGACAATTTTTCACATCTTGTTTGGCTAAAGCCAAACTTTGCTGGTGTTTTCCTTGAGAAGACATGCCTAAAAGGAGATAAAGGAAAATCCTTACTTTTTAATTGCCTACACCTTTCTGCCATATAAATTAGTGCTGAGTGTGAGGGTCGAGGAAGAGAAGTATTTACCAACATAATATTTATAAGCTACCTTCTGGTTATCAAAGCACATTTCTATCTTGCCTCCTGTTTTATCCTGAAAAAACGCCATGCTTTAAATAAACAAGTTTTTATTAGCTTCATTTTAAAAGAAAGAAGCCCAAGAATGTGTAGGGTTTCTCTGAGGTCACACAAGTCAAGGGCGCTATGCAATGACAGCCTCCCCCCACCCTACATGACAACCTAAACTCAATTTCTTGGTTTCCTCACTTTTAATAAGTAGGAAATCAGAAAACTTTGGCTGACTTCTCTGGCTGTTCATACTCTTCAACGCCACCACTGACAAAAATATGTATACTCTGAGGTTTGGGGCTATTGTAAATTATGAATGACAACCTCTTTAGTGTGTCAAATCCATCCCCTTGTTTGAAACATTCCTTTTGGCATTGGCAACAGCACTGAAGTAAATAGTTTATTTGCCAATAACATAGCTTGTTAAATTTTAATCAAATAGAGTATTGTAAGCACGTAGTTACTAAGATACACCCCTTGGGAATGAGAGAGATCGCTTTAGAAATGAATTAATAATGGGGCCTTTGGAAGCCAAAATGAAATGGCCAATGGAGTCTTGATGTGAATTAGTACCATTTTAGTTGCAAATTAGTGGAGTTGGTCTCACCCTGATCCTATTAAAATTTCCTTGCTAATTATTTTTGTAAGATAATAAGACCGACCAGATGTGTGGCATTTCTCTGCTGCCTTTTCCCTGAAAGGCTTGAGCCTTCCTTTCTTGTGATGTTTTAAGCACGCAAGTCAACATCCCCACAGAATAGAGGTGGTGTGGTGGCCGTGAGGAAGATATTGGCGTGGTTCATCCATATAATGCTTCTCCTTATAGGCACACAGTAGGATTGCCTCAAACCACCCAGACACTGTGACATTCTTTAACTAACGAAGTGGAAATGCGACCAGTATGTGTACATTCTGGGTGACAGATTTCATGGCAAGTGTGTGATCAGCCATTTTCTCTCCTCCACTGTCTAGTAACTGCAGAGAAGAGATGGTAGAGGTTCAGTTGGTAACTCTGATGTTTGGGGCTGGCTGTTACTGTAGCAAGCCACACCTGTCTGTATGGCAACACAGAGCAAAGTCTTGTGCACACATGACCAGGGTGTCACTTTTAAAATGATCACCAGCCTAAGCTGGAACTTCTGGCTTTGGGACCTGAGCTGGTGACTTGCTCCCCTTTGAAACTCTCTTGACTGTCAGATTGATGAGTGTTTGTGAGAAACTAGTAATGTCTTCTTGTCTTGTGTCCCCCCTCTGTGTGTGTGTGTGTTTGTGTGTGTGTGTGTGTGTGTGTGTGTGTAAGCCAGAGGTCAACCTCACATTTCACTCCTGAGGAGTTTTCCATCTTATTTTCTGAGACAGGGTCTCTCCCTAAACAAAGAGCTCATTAATGGGGTTAAACAGGCTGGCCAACAGACCCCTGTTGTGAGAACCTCCCATCTTTGCCTCCACAGTGTGGGATTATGAGTATGTACCACTGCACCTGGATTTCTATAAGGATGACAGGGGTGGAACTTGAGTCCTTGTGGTTTCTCAGTAAGCAAGCAGTTTTCCAACTGAGCCATCTCCACAGAACTGTATATTTATTATCTTTTTATATTTTAAAATATAATTATATTTATTATTATAGAAAATATCATATTTTCTAAATGAGTTATTTAAACGTTTGGAACCTTATCCTTTGGAGTTAAGTGGCTGACCTGGCCATGCTGATAATGGGGGCGGTCACCTCAATGATGACACTGACATCTACAGAAAGCTCATAGTGAACATAGCACTGTGTTAAATAGTTCAACAAAAATATTCCATTTAGTTCTGATGCTAAGGCAATACTAGCGTTGTCTCAGTGTTGAGAACCATAAAGAAATCTGAGCCATGGATGAGCTAAGACAATCTGCAGAGCTGTTAATATGTGGCTCAATCGGGATCCACCCCCAACACAAACATCCTATATGCTCTCAACAGAGTCAGAGATTCTGCCTCCAAGGAAGTGAGCAATGTTTTAAGACATCCTGTGCAGTATGACAAACACATAGTGGCTACACACACCAGATGCTCTATTGCCTTACACACACACACACACACACACACAGTGACACCCCCCAGTAAGGAATTATCCAGCCCCCAAATCCAGAAGTGCCATTAAACCTTGTATGTGCCTGTGAGGCTCTTAGCCACTTTATAATCCAAAGCTTGCCACCTTGCCTGGGAGACTATCAGAAATAAATTAACGTGTTTCCGGTTGATCAAGTTCTACAACAGAGATTTGCACTCAGCTTTTCAGCAGCACACACATCTCACAACGTGAGAGACAGTTGGAAGGTGAAGTGGCCCTGGAAGTGCAACAGTTAGCGTGGCTACAGTTGCAGCCCATCTTGCGCTAGCCATAGCTACTGTCCACGGTGCTGAACCAGTTCTCAGGGGCAGGAATCAGCACAGCCCAGTGAGCTCCCGTGCGAGTCTTGTTCACACACCAAGTGCACGCATAGTGAGAGACATCTTTCCCCGTCTCTAAGCTCCACATCTCAAGGACACTCTGCCCCCACCCTTTGAACATGCTAATTAACATCAGGAAGCGTTGCTATTTTTGTGTCTTCTTGAAAGGATTTGTGGCCTGAGGCTTTACAGGGTGGCCGTTGTTTCCTTACATTATTCATTCCCTCAACCTTCAAGGTCTTTTCTGTCACTGAGTGCACAGCATGTCATGTGCCTGCATTGCTTAAATACACACACACACACAGACACACAGACACAGACATACGCACATGTTTACACATACATATATATATATACACACACACACATATATATACACATAAACACACACACACACAAAGCAGTTCAAAGAGACAATAGCCAAACTCAGAAGAGATTGGGACATAATATATCTTAAAGGATGAAGGGAAAACTGGTGGAGCATGGGACCCTACCCTTCTTTTAATTAAATTAATTAATTGACTGACTTGATGTGTATGGATGGTGTGGTATGTGCTGTGGCATTTGTGTGGTGAATGTGCAAGTGCATGAACCCATGTGGATATAAAAAGGCCAGAAGAGGACATCGGATGTCTTTCTCTATCACACGACACTTTGTTTCTTTGAGACAGGGTCTCTCACTGACCCACCTTGTTTCCATGAGACAGGGTCTCTCACTGACCCACCTTGTTTCCTTGAGACAGGGTCTCTCACTGATCCACCTTGTTTCTTTGAGACAGGGTCTCTCACTGACCCACCTTGTTTCTTTGAGACAGGGTCTCTCACTGACCCACCTTGTTTCTTTGAGACAGGGTCTCTCACTGAGACCAATTCTTCCCCTCTCAGCCAGGCTGGCTATTCAGCAAGCTTCTAAGATGGGTCTCTGCTCCCCAATGAAGGCATCATAGGCATGGGAGACTATGTCTGGCTTTAATGTGAGCATTGGGGATTTGAACTTAGGCCTTCATTCTTGTATGGCAAGCACTCTTACCCACTGATCCATCTCCCCACCTTTAGAGCCCCATCCTTAAAGCAAAGTCACCAATGACCAAATGATTGGCAGGTGAGGATCTTGCTCCTCCCTCCCACTTTACAGGATGAGTTAAGCTGATAAGATGTGTGATAAGAGGAGGAGCAAACTGATCTCACACTGAAGCCTATTTTTAGAGGTTATTGCGTCCTTCAGGAACTCACAGTGTAAACTGTGGTGGATGTGGCACACTGGGAGAATCTCCAAGGCTGAAGGCAGAACGAGTCTCTGGTTGCTGCAAACCAAAGTGCCTGCTATTGTTCTCACACTTCTTTGAGTCCTGCTTGGGAGAAAATCTGGTCAAAGAAGTTATTGATAGTGAAGGATGTTTCCCAATTCCTGCAGGGACACTTGATTCAGAGTGACCCTAGGGGATAGAAAGTAAAGAAGTGTGCATGCGTGTTTGTGATGTGTGATGTATGATGTATGGTGTGTGTGTGCATGTATTGCATATGTGTGATGACCTATACAAACTGTTATGCTACATAAACATTTAATAATGCTTATACAGATACACTGAAGATGCTTTTGGGCATTCTTCAGGGTGGGATTGGGGCAATATAACATCCACTTCTCCTTTGCATCTGACTCACCTGGTAAACTTACTTTATTTTGTTTTTGTGTATCTGTCTACCAAAGTGGACAACTGTAAGAAAAGGAAACCTCTTTGTGTCCCGTTTCGATACACAAGTTGTTTTCAGATCCTCTTCTTCCTGAACGGTACTTTGATCTTAGCTACACATTATCCTCACAGGACACCAACTGTTGAGGAGACCCCCAACAGCTTCATGCCACAAATGGAGAAATTAAGGGCTTCAAAACAGTTAAATCCTCACAAAGTCACATGACATTCAGGATGGTGTCTTGAGCAGACTTCATGACTCCCACCCTAGAGGTCATTCTCTATTCAGCTAACCATGATTGGCTGATTACTCAGCACCCAGAGGGTTAGATTGGCTCGAGGTATGTGCCAATCAGTCAGATATCCTGATGCTTGACATGAAGAAGCCTGAACCTTCTCCCTTCCCAGAGATTCTGGACTTCAGTCATAGCATGTGGACTCTTCTGGTGATGGGCTAACAGAATCTGACTTGCTAGAAAATGAAGGTCTGCTTAGTAGAATGATGTAAGAAAGAGATCAAGAGCCGGCAACACAAGACACGAAGATGGTGTGACTGCCTGACCTCTTTTGTGACCCCATCACCTCTGTGAAATATATAACCTCCTTATGCTGCACACGAGGACAGATGCCTTTTTGTCGGCCATGTTCCCTTTCAATCCCTATCTTTCTTGCACGTTCAGTATGTTGAGGGTGTCATTTCCCAATACGAGACAATTCTTCTCTCATATCAGTCTTTCAGTGTACTGGGGACACTTTCCATTTCTCCTACTCTTTCATTTCATGGTTTATCATACCCAGCATTCCCTCTGTAAGATGCTCCTTACATCTTTAATAAAGTCACAGCTTCTGTCACCTCACCACTCAGATAGAGACAGACGCAAAGGTAAGTTCGTATCTAGTAGGTATGTCTAGCTAGCTCAGTGCCTGCCACAGAGGAAGAGTGGAATGAATGAATGAAACAAGAATGAATGAACCAAGAGAAGAGCACTGCTCCAAGCCTCTTCAACAGCTGGCAAGAGGATGAGTGTGAAGTTGGAGATGAGAGCATGAACAAATTAAGGGGACATTTAAATGATGGAATAAAGCCAAGACCAGAACAGAAGGGGCTTCAAGGCAGAAGACTCCATGTTAAACCCAGATGTCTGTTCCATTGTTCTGTGGCCTTGAGTTGGACGAGCATGGGCGGAGAGCTAGGCAGAAGAATAGCTTCATTATAGGGGAGCCACAGGCAATAGTCTTCCCTGACTCTGCTAAGGTGGGAGGAATCCTCAGAGTCCCCTCCACTGGAGAGATCACAGGACCTTAGAAACAGCTCCAGGGTGGGGTAGATTGCTCCCAGTGTGGCTGCTACAGGAGCAACACCCTTAGTGAAGGTGAATGGTGAAGGGAGTGTGGGTTCTGGGATGAAGAGGGTGGATGATGTGGAGTGAGGTGGGTGAGTGTGCCCCTGGGTGTCTCCAACTCCAGGAGTAGAAAGAAGGAAATACTCTGACCATAGTTTATATGTTTCTAAAGGATGCTGCTTCCTCCACAGAAGAGCTGATGGCCAGTGTGTTGTGAACTTGAACTTTCCTGGCTTTTAATTCTAGCTTTTCACCCACCAACTGAGTGACCTAAGAATGTTATTGAGTTTCTGAAGCCCCCATCTAACCTTCTGTAAGAGTTATAAATCCTATACCAGGCTTATGGAGTGTCCATCTTCCTGACATGATGGTTGAAGATTAGATGGGTATTCTCAACTCATTTTTACAGAACACAGTGCCTGGGACTTGATACAGGTTCAGTAGGGACTGATTTGTGTTAATACTTATTATTCATTCTTAACTAATTTGTCATTAATATTTGTTGAGATCTGGGGGATGTAGCTCAGTTGCAAGAATGCTTACCCAACATGTCCCCCTTCCACAGTATCACCCCCACACTGCCCTAGACTGGAGTGGTAGCACATGCCTGTCATCCTCACATCTGGGAGTTGGAGGCAGGAGGCTCAGAAGCTCAAGGCCATCCTCAGCTACATAGCAAACTCGTGGCTAGCCTGGCTTATTTGAGACCATGCCTGTAAACAAACAAACAAGAAAAAATAAGTTTAGCATTATTGGTGGCTTTATCATGGTTACCTCTTGGCTTCTGGTGGCCATTCAAGTGTCGTATGTACTAAAGAAGTGTGGCTCATGGAAACAGAACTAGGAAACTGAGATGTTTGCTCTGTGCCCTGAGCTTACTAAGAAGCTACATACTTTGGACCATCTCTTCCCCTTGTTTGGAACACCATTTCCCATGCTATTCCCCCGTGACTGCCCGACTGCCCACACTTGTCAAGAGTAAGCCTAAAGGCCTGATTATCTAGGAAAACAAAACAAAACAACATGAGAATCACCAAGGTTTTGTGTCTTCCTTTAAAGGCAGCTGGGAGAGACACGAAACATGCAAACTAAGGAGTCGAGACCTGGATTTTCAGTTCCGCTATATTGCAAGCCTTAGTGTGACCTTGGGGAACCCCTAGGTATTTTGTGCCTAAGGATGTGGCAAATGGGAGGGATGCCATTCCCGAGCATGAGCAGGCTGTCTCTCACTCACCGCTGTGGATCCATCTTTTTCCTTCTGCAGAAGTGTGTTTTGAGTGCCTCGTATGGAGCAGGAACCGTAGTGGGTTGTAGATAAATCTTAGTAAACACGACCAACAATAGATGTCACAATTCAGAGTAGGAGGCAGACATTAAAGAAATAAGTGTTGCGAAGGAGATATGGAATTACAATTTGTGATATGTGCAGCAAAGAAGGGGTGGAAACGCAGCCAGGAGGGGATTTCGGGGAATCTAAAGGGTGGGAAAGAACAGCCATTCAGAAGTGGGTTAGGGAAAACACCAGGGCAAAGCGGCCTGGGCAAAAGCTCTAAGGCGGGGCAGAGAGCTTAGCCAGTTGCGAGAATTAAAGGACCCAAGGACAAGCAAAGAAGGGAAGGGGATGAGAGGACAGTGAGGTCAGTGGAGTGGGCAGGGGTCAGCCCTGAAAGCCTAGCAGACCACAGTAAGTAGAGAACCCCAGGTGAGAGCAGAAAGGGCTCCTTTAATAAACTGTAAAGCACAGGGGCATACCAATGCCTCTCACTCTGTCACTAGCCTCTTGGTCTCCTCCATCCACAACATAAGACAGCATCATTTATCTACCCATCCCAACCCAGCTCTAAAGATGGCGGCATCCCCTTGCAAGCAACATCTGTGCATGACCGTGTGGCACACCTGGGCTTCACTGTGGCTGCACCAGGCACTGTGAGCCATGGTCGCGTCAGCGCTCAGACGGCAATGAGCTATTATCAAAGGGGAGGGAGCTTCCTGCAGGCTGTATGGAGTCATGATGCATGAGGCTATTCTGGGCCTGGTGGGAGGGAGGTTGGGAGGGAATTGGCCGGAAGAAAAGTTATTTCAGGACGTATGGGCCAGCAATTTGTAGCCTGGGTGAACAGAGCAGGTCTGAATAGACAAGAGAGACTCTAAAATTGCTGGAAGCTAAGGGATGTCCCTGGATGGCCCCAGATGAGAAGGTGGATTTGCTGTAAGTGTAACCACATGAGTCCTGGAAGCAGAAGGCACTGCGGCTGCACCTGCTGTGTGATCCCAGGTCCCAGGTATGTGCCCAAACACCGTACACACATTCCTCCCAATAATTTCATCATGGCTGTGGTGAGGCCAATGGAGTAACTGATGCTCACAGAGGTTAAGTGGATTACCAGTGTCTTGCAGATGTGAGAGCCAGAGCAGGGCTGCAAACTCAGCTCTCTGCAGACACCAGGCCATTTGCCCGGTGTTTTACTCAATTCCTTATATTGTGTATGGCAGAGCAGGGTCATGGTCCCAGGGCTTCCGTTGTCACCAAAGAGTGGTAAGGTATGGCAAAGACTTCTACTCCCTCCTGACACCTGCCCCTAGACTCTGGGCCTTCTCCTTGAAGATTATAAAGATGTCTTCATGGGGGGCAGAGTCCCCACTGCTGGGCATCCCTCTCTCCTGTAGGGGTGAACACTAGACTCTTCTACTCTCTGGGCATCTGGCTGAGACAAGAGGAACTGCCCTTCAGCTTCTATGAACACACAGTCTGTTCCTGGCCACAGTGACAGGTCCATGGGCAAGGACTTAATCAAATGAGGTCGGCAGAGAGAAGGGAGGAGAGTTCTTTGCCTAGAGGCGAGTACAAAGGATGGGAATATGAGCTCTGGAAATCTTGTCACCTGAGTTGCCAGGGGGGGTTCCCCTGATGATGGCACCAATACCATAGAGAGTAGTGTTGAGAAGTGGACATTGCATAAGTTCTTAGGTCCAGTTGACCTGAAGCCGTGCAAGAATCAACATAGTCTCTTTATTATTGAAGCCACCTTGTGTAGTTTTGTGTGTGTGGTGTGTGTAGTATGTGTATGTGTGTAGTGTGTATGTATTCATGTGTAGAGTGTGTGTACATATGTGTGCAGTTATGTGTGTAGAGTGTGTGTGTAATGCATGTGTAGTATGTGTATATGTGTAGTATCTATGCATGTATTTGTGTGTAGAGTGTGTATGTGTGCATATGTGTGCAGTGGGTAAGAATGTGTGTGTAGTGTGTGTAGTGTGTGTACATGTGTGTGTAAGTGTGCATGTGTATGTATGTGTGGGTGTATGCATGAGCATGTATAAGCCAGAGGCTGAACTCAGATGTCTTCCTTGGCCACTTTGCTACCTTATTCTCTGGCACATGGTCTTCCACTAAAATGGCTGGACTGACCGACCAAGAAGCCTTGGTGATGTAGGAGGGTCTTCTATCTATCTGTTACTTTCATTGGTTAATAAAG
>LOJH01002566.1:2371-42376 GCA_001685095.1 Ellobius talpinus
CCAAAGGTCCTGAGTTCAATTCCTAGCAACCACATGGTGACTCACAACCATCTGAAATGAGGTCTGGTACCCTCTTCTGAAATATTATATACATAATAAATAAATGAATATTTTAAAAATAACTTTCTTAGGTATAGTGTTAAAAATGTATAATATGGGCCCATTTTAGAGCCAAGATTTAAGATCAGTTCCAATTTGAGGATGGTGAACAGGAACTGGGAGCTAACACAGTAAGGGACCTTTGAATTCTTGCCATTAGGGAACTGTGTGGTACAGGACGGGCACAATATTATTAAGCTTAGGGACGATGGAAAGAAAAGTAAAAATTGTTCAGACTCACAGGTGGGGTCAGGCCTGTAGTCCAAGGATTGCATGTACTCTAAGTCAGCTAAAAATGGAGTCCAACACAAAAATCAACCTTTCAAAATCATCACGAGAAGTGTTTTTTGCGTTGTTTTGTAACTTTAAATGAATCTGGAATATGACTTTTGTATATAACAAGGTCATATCCCAAAGTCAAAATGTTAGACAGAGGTTGTCCTTGGCATGAGTACCTAGACAATTTGCCAGGGGACGCAAAGCAAAATGAGTCATTGATACAGCTCTTGCTTAATCCTTGATTATTGCAATTTGATCCCATCTCTCCTGTCTCCAGAAACGAATTTCCCTTGCGTTGCCAAAGTGCTACAATTACCAAGCACAAGGTCGTATTTTCACCCTTATGTTAGATGACATTTCTGTATTATTTTGTGCCCTTGACTCGTCGTTCTATGTAATTCTACTCCCTGATGGCTTTGGTGACTCCGTTCATCTTAACGACTGTGTTTTATGTCAACTTGACTCAAGATAGAGTTATCTGATAAAGAGAACCTCAATTAAGAAAATGCTTACGTGAGATTGGGCTGGAGGCAAGCTTGTAGGACATTTTCTCAATTAGTTATTGATGTGGGGGAGCTCAGCCTCTTATGGGGGGTGCCACCTCTCGGCTGGTGGTCTTGAATGCTTTAAAAAAAGCAAGTTCAGAAAGCCACGAGGAACAAGCCTGTAGGCAGCTTCATTGCTTGTGTTTCTGTTCCTAATTCCTGGTACCTCCCATGGCTTCCCTCAGAGATGGACTTAAAAGCTGCAATGTGAAATAAACCATTTCCTCCCCAAGCTACTTTTAGTCCTGGCAATAGAAACCAAAGACAATGATTTTTCTTCTGTTCCTAGGCTCTTTCATTTTCAGATCTTATCACCCACTCCGGAAGTTAAAATTTAGCACTTACATGTTTTACTTTCTAAACATATTTAATTATTTATTTCCAGACAGGGTTTCTCTGTGTAACCTTGGCTGTCCTGGAACTCACTCAGTAGACCAGGCTGGCCTTGAACTCACAGAGATCTGCCTGCCTCTGCCTCCTGAGTGCTGGGGTTAAAGGCATGTGCTGCCACCACTCAGCTGCCTGATTTTATTTTGACAACTTTAATTTGATATGATTATGACAGCAAAAAACTCACTCATTTGAAAGTCTACACTGAAATTCTTTATCCAGTCACAGATTTTTGCGGTGATCACTACAATCCACTTCACATTTTAATCACCTGAGTGAGAAAACCCCTTGTTAATTGTTTTAAGTTCTTTTCCTTTTCCCCAGCTTTCTTCTCTTGCTCAGCCCTAACAACTACCCATTTACTTTGTATCTCAGTCCGTTTATCTCTTCCGCATGTTTCAAATAAATTGGGTCAATTATATACGATGTGATATTTTGTGAATGGCTTCTTTCACTTAGCAAAATAATTTCAAGTTCATTCATTATGTGGTGTGATAATTCATCCATATTGTGTATGTATGGGTGTGTGTTCATGTGTCAGCCCATGCACAATGGATGCCAAAAGTTTTTCTGTCTTTGTCCACTTTATTTACTGAGAGAGAATCTCTGACTGAACCTTACTGGTTTAACTACTCTAGCAAGCCTGGTTAATCTAGTTAGCTGGTTTGCTCCAAGTGATCCCCTGCCTCTGCCTCCAGAGAACTAGGGATATAGTCAGGCTGCCACAGCAGCCCGTTTGTTGTTGTTGTTGGCTTGTTTGTTTATGTGAATGTTGACGATCTGAACTCAGGTTTTCATGGCTATGCGGCAAGTACTTTACCCACTGGTCCACCCCCTCTGACCCCCTTTTAAAATCATTGGATGATATTCCATTGTATAGGCACACCAGATCCCATTTTCCCATTTATCAGTTGATAAACATTTAGACTACTTCTTCTTGTCTATTCTGAATATGACTACCAGTATTTGATTACAAGTTATATGGATGAGTGCTTCTAGTCCTCGTGGGCATACAGTTAGGAGGGGAATTGCTGTGTCACGTATTAACTCTGTGCTTAGCCTTTTGGAAAAAATGCCTAATTTTTCAACAAGGTCACACAGGTGTGCTACAATTTCTCCACATCATTACTAATACTTGTTTTTAATATATTGTTTAAGCTTTATAATTATAAACATCTTAGTGTGTGCAGGGGTAGTTTAGCATTTTAGTTTGGCATTTTATAATGTATTAGTTACATTTCAATGGCCAGGGCAACTTCTAGAAGGTATATTTGGGCTTCTGGTTCCAGAAGGATGAGCGTCTCCATCATAATGGAGAAGCATGGCAATGGGGAGGCACAGTGTCTCGGGCTGAAAGCTGAGAGCTCACATCTGGAACCACAAACATGAAGCAGAGAGATCAAATTGGGGATGGTAGGAACTTTGAAACCACAAGCCTACTCAAGTGACCACTTCCTCCCACTAGGTCACACCATCTCACCCTCCCAAACAGCCTTACTGCATAGAGCCCGAGGAGTATTCAAATGTCCTAGAATATGGAGGATGCCTTTTTCAAACTCCAACATCTAATGATTAACATTGTCCTTTTTCTTACATTTAATGGTCGCTTTTATATTTTCCTTAGATAAATATCTATTGAAATACTTCAATTTGCCCATTTTAAATAGTTCAGCTGGTTTTTTATTATACATATGTTAAAAACTATTTGTTTTGTACACAAATCTCTGGTCAGTTCTTTAGTTTTTGAAGGCCATCCTCCTCTGGGTGCCCTGTTTACTTTCTTTGTCCTTCTTTGAAGGACAAAGGGTTCCCATTCTCACAAAATCTAATCAATCTGTTTTTCTTTTGCCACTTATGAGTGTGTTGTTCCATCTAGAAAGTAGTTAACAGAAGTTTGCTATGCCTTCTTCTGTAATGTGTATAAGTTTAGTTCTTCCAACTAGGTCTGTGGTCCCGCTTCAGGGTTTCTGCATAGAGGTAGGCGCCATCTGACTTGTTTTTTTTTTTCAAGTCTCACATACACAGCAGCATTTGTGGAAAAGAATTCTCAAGTTTTCTGGAATCATTCTCTCCAACTGTGCTTGGAGTGCGCTGCAATAGTAATAGCATGTATCATGTGTGCTACAGGAATTTGTTCGTGATGCCAGAACACTGGAAGTCCAAGAGCAAGAAGTGGAAGTATTTGCCTAGGAAGGGTCCAACTTCTGGTTCACAGACGGCCATCGTCTTGTCTGACTTTACATGACATTAGTGCTGTGTGAGCTCTCTGGAGTTGCTTTCATAAAGGTATCAATGAGTGCTGTGTCTTCAAAGATCGTGCTACAGTTAGGCTATTATCTGCAGAGCTTCCACCCACACTTGGTCAATGTCCGTCTGCTCTGGGTGCTCTACTTCATCCTTCACCTGTTCTTCACAACTGAGGATTATCACATGTCCCTGCCACATCACCTGACATGAGGAATATGAACCAAAGCTCAGAGGCACAGAACTAGTACATATCTGGGCCAAGATTTCTCCTGCTCCTATTCCATACTCTCCTAGTCTACACACACATTAAAAAATTAGTCTGTTCTGTATGTGTCAGAATCAAGGCAAAATGTATTGTCTAGCTAAGAAAAGCAATATACAGTAAGATAGTCAGGAATAGGACCAGAAAGAGAAGAGGTAAAGTGGGAATGGGGTGTCTTATCACAAAGACTAATGTGGCGTAAGGATATAGTCGCTAAGATTATCCAGCTGGGCCTAAAAGGAAATTGTCTTTTTTCTTCATCTCTTTGGGACAAATGTTCCTGCCTGATTTGACAGAAATGGTATTTTCTCCACAGATACCTCTGAGCCATGGTCTGAGACGCAGAGATATTACTTACTGGAACCAGCTCTCCGTACGCTTGAATGAGCAGGATTATTCCTTTAAGCCATCTGAAATGGAGCTGACTTCCCAATAAGCAACTCATAACCCAGGCGAATGGAAAAGACAAACACTCATTCCTTGCAACTAGTGCTTACATTAATCTGATTAATTAAAGCATGAATGAAAACTATTTACTTGTGCCTATTGTAAAAGAGCAGCATTAAATTACTTCTTCACCCTGGGAGACACACTGGGATTGCTGCCTCCCTTTCTGTTTTTAGCCTCCCTGCTTTCTCACATTTCCCACTGGTTGCTGTTGGGCCAGTGTAGACCCACTGAAGAGGGTTGGGCAATTTTCTTGGTGATTAAGTTCAAAGAAAATCAGCATGCTTTTTTTTATGTCAAAACAGATCAGAATACTTTCACCTGAGGAGCTCATATGAGTGTCCCCAAAGACCATCTAAAAGAAAGCAAGAAGATGGGAATCATTTTTACCTTTCTGAGGATTTTTTCCAGGTTTTTAGTTTTCAACACAGGCTTGTCCCATTGACTCTAAGAAGTGTTTCCGAGCAGCAGCTGAGTTCCAATAGCCTACCTGCTCCTCTATGAGGCTTGGTAACCTGCCATGGGAGATAAACTGTTTCTGTCGAATCTGCTTCAAAGAAGGAAGCTTCTGTGGCCAGTTGCCGTGTCATGTGCTTATAATCCAAGCCCTGCAGAGGGTGGGCTTGCTGCATAACCAGGCCTTGCCTCATAAAAAGAAAAAAAGGAGAAGGAAGAGAAGAAGGAATGGAGGAAGGGGAAGGAGGGAAAGGCTTTTTAAAGAGTCTTTGAAATATAGGTACCTTACACAATCTGGTCAAAACTGTTCAACAGATGTTTCTTTTTTCAGGGTTTCATGCCATCTTCAGAATCTATCTGTAACCTCACAATGTGTGTCTGTAACAGCTATACTCAATATGAGAATGAGACTTAACGTCACCTCTTGTCTTCATTAAAGAAATCCTTATTTTCATAAGACCATGAAATTAATGGCATAGGAAGTAAATTACAATTAGAATACATTTAACTCATAATTGACTTTGACACTGAATGCCATAGAATTGAAACTATTAGACTGTCAAACTTCTCTGCAAGAAAAGCAATATGCAAAGTCATACTTAAAAATACTGTCAAGGAATATTTTCCTGAACATCAAGTTTATTTAAGACTTAGACAAGGGCTCCAGAGATGGTTTGGCCGTTAGATGCTGACAACTAAAACACTAAGCTTTGGACAAGATAGAGAGCAAGGACGGAAAGGGGAAAGATTGTTGGTGACCTACACTATGTGGTAGCCTTTTCCCCAAGACTGCAAGCTAGTTAGTCAAGTGGCAAATTCAGCAAACATATGTGGTGAAGGGGTCAAGAAGTTTGCTCTGGACATTTCTAGAAGTATGCTAACAACTATGGGTTGCTTGTTTTCCTTTTTAGGGAAGACGGGTTTTGGCCTCTTCCTTCCTGGTAATCCCGGAAGCTAACTAGTTATGACATTTACCAGGCTCACTCATGCTACGAAATTTGTCCTATTTGGCCATTTGGTTGGGTTTCCTTCTCATTCACCCCAAGGTGCCTTGCTTCTCCTCGGGAAGCCTGCATAGAACATACTGATGTGGCTAAGCTCAGGCACTTGATGAGACAGGAACAGTTAGAGAGGGTTTGTTCCCCTCTCTCTGGGTTAACACAACACCTTACTGGAGGGGCAAAGCAAGAAAAGGAGAGCCGGGAAGCTATTTCTGTGTCGCTCAGATCCTTTGCTGCTGCCCACAGTGTTAATAATACTCTGTTCGGCACCCACACTCGCACTTCCAGCCCAGCTGGGACTCTTCTGACTAGCAGTTTGCCTTTTGCTTTCACAGAGATTGAGTAAAATGGAGGAGGTGCTGCAGGGACAGAATTAAATAAATAGTGATAACTCAGTGTGACAGGGCCTTACCTCCATGCCAGCAAGAGAAAAGACAAGCAAGTTGAGTCCTATGGACACTGTTGTCAGACTCTTCCTGGCAACAATGCCAACACGGGCCCAAAGCAGTTGACGATTTCAGAAATATCCCTGCAAACACCCTTTTATGTGGTGGATTCTCATGGCATCCTTGTGCGTCTAGGGGAGAGAGGATCAATAGTACTGTGTGCCAAGGGACTTGGCTTTTAGGTGGTTGGGGCGAATCTTCAGAGCTTGCTAGATGGCTGATGCTGGAAAAAAGACATGAAAGAAAAGAAATGAAAAAATGTTTCCAAGGAGAGAGAGGGGGTAAAAATCGTTGTAACTAGAAGGATTCACCCATCTTTAAGCTAAGGAAGCATTGTGGACACGAGGTAAAGGTCTCTCAGCAAAGACCAAGAAAATAAGAATGTTCTCACAAAGTATATTGCTAAGCCCATACCCTTGGACAAAAGTGAGTCACAGAATGGTTTTTAGAAGGGACAGCTGTGATTAGTTCTTTACTTAGTAAAAATTATTCTGAAGAATGAAAGAATAGCTCAGCCATTAAGAGCATTGGCTGCTTTCCCTAGGACACAGGTTTGACTCCCAGCACCCAAATGGTGGCTCTCAGACCCAGGGTATCTAACACCTTCTTCTGACCTGCACAGGCACCAGGCATGTACCTGGTGCACAGATCCACATGCAAAAGAAACACCCATACATATAAAATAAGATAAAATAAATTATTGTGAGTCTAGTTATTAGTGATTAGCACACAGCGTAGTTTTTTTCTCCCCCAAAATTGGCTGCTGCCAGTTGAGAACCAATCCCATCATCCTACCCAGAGTGCAGTTTCCAACTTGCCAACTGTAAACATCTTTTCCTCTCTCAAAGAAGCTGCGCTGGAAGGAAGCGAGTGGGATTTGGACTAATATAGGGGATGTCTTTAAAATACATTTGAAGCTATAGTAAAGGAAAAAAAAGTGTCTACAACTATTAACTAGCCCATTGGATATGAAGCATCGGTTCAATATTGGCTTGAATCAAACATGGTGCTCTTTACACTCAAAAGGCCCTTCCCATATGGAGATAGTTAGAGAGGAAAGGCAGAGAAGCATTGGGAGCAGAGGAGCAGGAGGTCCTGGCACGGGCACACCGGGGAAACCTGAGCTTGCCGGGTTGAACAGCACAATTGCCATTCTGTTTGTCCCAAAGGCAGAACTTCCACTCACGTATTTTAGGCTCTCTGTGCTGGTACCCTGTTCTAAACTTACGAGGCTGGATGACTACTAACTAAGAGGTGTTAAAAATACTGACGTAGCTTGGGAATTTTTTTTAATGTGTGGGTGTAGAATCTTTCTTTCCAAAGTTCAATTGATGAAGGCTTCTTAATGCTTATTTTCAAACACACACATTTGGGAGCTCTGAGATCCGTTCTCTGAAGTCATATGGATTCACACACCCCCCTTGGGACCCATGGCTATAAACTCGTGACAGGTTCCATGTCACAAAGTATTCTGACCATGTTTGAGGTGATGCTGACAGCTGTAGACCCCTCCATCCTTTTCAGGGCAGGTGAGCTATATTATTGGCTTCTCCCTTTATAACCCGAGCAACTCAACAGATCAATGTTTCTAATACGACATGCTATAAAACATTAGTCTCCAGAGATAGTTCAAAGAGGGGAAATGGCTTCTTACAGAAGGATCTCTGCTAAAAAATCACCACAATTCATGTTAGTCCTTTAAAGACCTGAAACATATTCCAGGAACAAATAAATTTTCAGTTGCTTGCTTGCTCTGCAATTCTTTTCTTCCCATTGGCCAGGATGTGAGGGGTTGAATGCCAGGTAACCCCAAATATAAAATTGAGGACAACATATGAGGAGGGACGAGTAAGAAAACAGGCCCCAGACAACCTCAAGAAGCTGATCCCATCTTAATAGTCTGTTCTCTCCAGAGAAAAGTAATATTTTATCTTTTTTGAGCTTAGGTGTTTTCTGGTTTTCATTGTTATACGATGCAGCTTGCAATTTATTTGTTTTACTCAAAGTTCTTAAATTACTTTTATTATTTTTCTCATTTTGTTTGATATTTAATACTTACACTAGGAGATATAGCATGTTATAGCAATACATGCATTTTGCTGCCTAGGGGACCAGCCTCCAACAGCACAGGGCTCAAACGAAATCCATGGAGCTGACATGCTATGGCTTCTTTATCTGAGGTGGTAAGGGAAAAGATACTCACACATTCTCTTGATGGTTTCCCTCAGAACTTTTCTTTATTTTTCTTTTGTATTCTGGCTCTGTAGTCTGTATTCTCTTTTCTTATCTCTATCCAGAGATGTCCCTTCTGTCTCTCTTGATTTTTCCTTCTATCTTTATTCTTGATGTTTTCCTTCTAAGTCTATCTTTGTTCTTCCTTATTCTTGCATTCTTGATGTCTTTCTTCTCCTTCTATCTTTATTCCTCCCCTAACAGCTCATATACCCCCGCAAATTCTTTCAGGCAATATAAAAATTACAATGTGGCTACATTCTATTTTTCAAGTGAATGATTACAGTGAACACAAGTAAAAAAGAGCCTGTTTCCCATATCTCTTACATGATTAAACATTTTACGTATGACAGGTGAAAAACAAATTATCCCCAAGAACTCACATTCATACCCAAGCAATTTGTTATAGATTAACTGTGTAAGCAAGGAAAGCATTCTTCTCAGCCAGTTCTCTTTCTGGCAAGCTGTGTTTTGCAGTTACAAAGAAAGGACCAATCACTTTATTACTTATCTTGATAGGTAATCTTATAAGGAGTCTTAAAGAAATCAGAAACCTAAATATTTATATATGAAAAAGAATCAGTCAGCTCTACTTTAAATCTTTAGGGTACATACCTGTTCATCAATAGTTTTTTATATATATCAGGAGATTGAGAGCAGAAATGGGTATATGGAATTAATCATCACCTTTGGTCATCAAGCAATCCTAGTAAGAAAGGCACATCAGCTAATGATAATTGGCCTGCTTTGTTCTTGTTCCCTGACCTTAACAGGTTCCTCACTCAGCTATGTGGCTTTCTAAAACTTTAGATTGTCTTCTTGGGTTTTCACCTCAAAGCTATTTAACAAAAACATCTTAGTGTAACTTTAAGTTATTTTCAAAACTTTGTTTTAGCTGTCCATGCACACCAAAACCTGTGACATCTCCCAACATTAAGGTTAAAAGAATTTGAGTCAATCTGGCTCCCGGTACTCAATTATTTTTCTTAATCATTAACCTAAGCCACAGTCTATAAAACTCCTCGATAGAAACTCATGTGTTCCAGCTGTGTAATACTTCCTTGTTTTATTTTTTATCATCAAAATTCTCTTTAAAATAATGTTACCGGTGGGAGACAAAAATTGAGGGAGGGAAAGAAGAGGAGAGGGAGGGGAGAAGAAAGGTGGTGATTGGTGATGGATAGGTAGATAACAGATAGCTATAGATGATAGAGAGAGAGGAGAGATACATTTTAAACAGATGATAAGTAAAAGTAAAAGACAGATAATAAACATCCATCCTGGCTTAAGATTTATTATGAGAAGTGACTCGTAAAATGTGGAAGCAGAGGAGCTCCCTGACAAGCCATCTTCAAGTTGGATAAACAAGGAAGGTAGTAGCATGACTTGGGTTATGGACTAGAGAAGCTAATAGTAAAAGATCTTAGTATGAGGTCAAAGGTTTGATAATAGGGTAGACCACGAATCAAGTCTCAAAGTCCAAAAGTTGTGGAATCTAAAAAACAGGTATCTAAAGGCAGAAGAAAAGGGGTACCTCAGCTCCTGAAAGGAAAAAGAAAGTAGACATAGGAGCCACCTAGCTCTCATCTAGAAATTATTTTAGCACACCTCTGACTGGTGTTCAAATTCTTGCAAATCCTGGGAGATTTCTGTCTTCCAAGGCCGCTATCCACTCACAGAGATGGCATGTAAATTCTCTTGTGCTGCACAGAGTAATAGTAACAACAATCAGAACCATTGTGAACCAGAAGCAACCTCTCTGAATCTCCCACTGTCCTACTGTCTTTATGTATATATGTATATATGTGTGTATATATATACATATATCTTAAAAATTATTCAGTTATTATCTTTCATTGCCCAGCATTTCCATATATACAAGTGTTTTGCGTGTGTGCACGTGTGTGTGTGCATGTGTGAGCTCCACTTCTCCAACACACGACCTCACCATTAGAACTCTAGTTCTCAGTGTCAGTTCAGTTTGAATTTCAAAATCACTATCTTGTATTCTTGACTTGCCACTATCTTCATTTATATTTGGTACTATGGCTTTGGACTTTGCTGTAACCATGGTTTAGAATATTTCTTGTCATTATCCTTTTACCTTTAGTATGTGCAGTACATATATGGGTGTGGTATATGTGTATACACACATATGAGTATGCAGGCGCACTACCCTGTTACTGAACATGGGCATGCTACAGGTTGAATTGGGGAATCTTCCTCTACCATAGTCTTCTTATTTTTGTAGAGACATGGTCTCTCACTGAGCCTTGGGTTCAAGATTTATTTTTAGATTGACTAGCGATTGAGGAAGAGGATCCACCTCTCTCTACCATCCTTGGAGTACAGGTGTGCACCACCATATCTGACTTTTATGTGGGTTCTTAGAATCCAAACTCAAGTCCTCATGCATGGGTAAGTGAAGCTCAGCCCTGGCAGGACGAGGGAGGCTTGTGTACATGTGTCCATATATCTTGTCATTCTAGCACTTTCTGCTCTGAAGCACAATTAATAAAAATTCAGGGTCAGAAATTGGGGTTCAACCTGAAGATCAGAAAAGCAAAACAGCCAGCCTCTGGTTCTTACCTTGACCTCAGTCTATAACAGCGATCCTTCCTCTAGGAGTCTCAGAATGAGACTGTGTGAGAGCTGTCTCCCCCTGCCTTATGTTCCTTTCTAGGGCTGGGATTAAAGCTGTGCACCACCGTGATTAAAGGCATACACCACGCAATTTCGATGGCAACTAGTGTGGCTACCGGGATTAAAAGTGTGTGTCACTGTGGCTCCTGGGATTAAAAGTGTGTGTCACTGTGGCTCCTGGGATTAAAAGTGTGTGTCACTGTGGCTCCTGGGATTAAAGGTGTGTGTCACTGTGGCTCTTGGGATTAAAGGTGTGTCACTGTGGCTCCTGGGATTAAAGGTGTGTGTCATTGTGGCTCCTGGGATTAAAGGTGTGTGTCATTGTGGCTACTGGGATTAAAGCTGTGTGTTACCATAATCTGGTTTATAAGGCTGACCTTATAAACTTATAAAAAAGGGACTATTTTACTCTTAGATCTTCAGGCAGTCTTTATTTATTAAAATACATTTGAAATGCCACTACACTGTTCATTGATAAGAAACTATTAATTTTATCATCCTACTTGTCACATTTACTGGTTTTAAAAAGGCAAAATGTTTCTTTATGATCTTTGAATAGATTTGAAGCCTTTGCTCACCGAAAAGATCTATTTTCTTCCACTCTGCTGAGTGACTTGGATGGTAGGACGACTAGAGTCTGCCAGGAGGACATTGCTCTCCCAGAAAACTCTGCCCTGTTTCTATTTATTCAGGATGCTGGTCCTGATGAGTAGAATGTTTCTCTTTTCACTAGAAATAAAGTCTGCTTTGAGACCTGGGTTCCTCTTTGATCTGTGTCACTAATTGATTATGACCGGTCACAGTCTGAAGGCATCCCTGGTTGTCCAAGGCCCTTCTAGATCCTTTTCCTGTACCAGTGTGTATCTCTGGCAATATGTAGTATATTTGTGGCTATATATCTTGATAGTGACATTCTATTCTGGGAACAGACCTATTTAAGCTATTTCTTTTATCTCAAAATCACTGTTTCTACCTTAGTATCATAGTGACTGGCTGCTCTTACATGGGGATTTTGTGTTAACAGTTTCAGACCAAGAAGATGCCCACTTTAATCAAATCAGCAGAACAAACAATTGATTAAATAGACAGGTCTTGGTGAGCTTTCTGTCCCTGTAACAAAATACCTTCAGTAACTAACTTATGATGAGGTAAATTGAAGGGCCATTTAAGAAAACCATGCTGGGCTGTGGTGACACACACTTTTAATCCCAGCATTCAGGAGGCAGAGGCAGCTGGATCTCTGTGAGTTCGAGGCCAGCCTGGTCTACAGAGTGAGTTCCAGGACAGCTAGGACTGTTACACAGAGAAACCCTGTCTTGAAAAAAACCAAGGGAAAAAAAGAGAGAGAGAGAAGAGAGAAAACCATATCAAACCAACCAGTTTCAGGCCTTGAAGAACTAAACACCTAGTATTTCATCTCCTCATCCTACGGAGACGCTTCCAGAAGCTTTTGTTGAGATCAGTTAGTAACAAGATTACTTTTTCCTCTCTTGTGTTCTCTAGACCACAGAGAGCCGAACTTGCTAGAAAGCAAAAGCAGAGATTTACCTGAAGCACACGAATCAAATGAGCCTTTTTAAAAAAGCGGATTAATGACTGTTGTCAGCAGTAACAAGGAAGAAGTGCTTAGAAAAACACTGTCAAATGTGACCACAAGAACGATCAGAGAGGATGGACCTGACAATCAAACCTCTGCTGGCCAGGGAGGGGGATGTTTGTGAACCTTGCTGGGTCTATGGTGGTGCTGGGGGTCAGCCGACGTGAGTTTGTGTGACTGGGTCTTTACCATGCCAGATTTAGTTGTTTGCTCCAGGAAAAAGCACAGCTCCCAATTAGCAGTGTCAGGACAACCTAAAGGTACTCACTTACCCACAGCAGGGAGCTGCCAGCCAGCAGAACTGTGTTTCTGGAGCCACACACAGGAGCTTGGGAGGCTTACGGCAACTGTGAGAACTCCTCGTGGACCCTGGGTCCTGGAACCCTGCTGCTCTCTTTTAGGAGGTCAACTTCTGGAAAGGGAAGGAACTGGGATTGGGGTTCTCTATGGGTCTTGTGTTTCTCCTTTTCCTTCACCGCCTCCCATCTCCCATATCATCTATCATATCATGTGAGACCGTCCCAAGTCTCCACTCGTCCTCATTCCTTCTGGTTCCTTTTCTGCAACCCCTTCCGTCCTTGGCAAACCTGTTCTTAAAGGCCAGAGTGAAGAGAGCTGTTCCCAAAGAGAACCTTCCTTTGCCATCTCACCCTCCTGACTCACAAAACCGATGAATAGCTTAGATGAGAACGAAATTCTAAAGGTCAGTGGAATCACTTCCTCAGTTTGCTTCTTTGTCTCAAGCAGTACTCAGAAGGAACGCGACCAGAGCCTGAGTTAAGGTTAGCGTGTGTCGTTTTCTAGCTTTCTCTCCCTGCTTTTTAAAGGAGAAAATAATTGTAATGAAAATTACTTCACAGACCTGTTTGAAATTTAATGACACAATTTGTGCAAACTGCTTTCTCAGCACACTACCGCCTCAAAAATATACAATAAACATTTTTTTAACATTCCCTCTTTCAAAGACTTGAAAATATGATGCCTCTCAAATTTTGTTTATGGAAATTAAAAGGTCTTGCTAGCCTAGTTTCTGTCCTATTTTTGTTTTTTCATCTCTGTATGCATAATATGCTGTGCTGATCAGCTTTTATCCATTTCAGAGAAAACTAGAGTCACTGGGAAGGAAAGACTCTCACTTGGAGAGTTGCCTCTATCAGATTGGCTCATGGGACATGTCTGTGGGGCCTTTTCTTGACAGATGATTGCTGTGAGAGGGGCCAGCAACTTGTGGGCAGTGCCGTACCTATGCAAGCAGTCCTAGGTTCTATCGGAAAGCCGGCTGGGCCAGTCATAAGAGCAAGCCACTAAGCAGTGTTCCTTGGTGGTCTCTGCTTCAGCTCCTGCCTCCAGATTCCTGACTTGGGTTCCTGCCATGACTTCCCTTCATGATGAACTGTAAACTGGAAGGTGAATTAAACCCTTCCTCCCCATGCTGTTTTTGGCCATGCCTTCTTCCACAGAGATAGAGAGCAAACTTGGACATATGCCGTGAAATGTCACCAACTTGTGTTAAGTGGAACTAGTGTGCTAAGATTCTTATCTCATCAATATTAGCAGACTGTGAACATAGCATGAGATAGCTACTCCTTCAGGCCTAGAATGATGCTTCAGAAGTCAATAGCACTTGATGCTTTTACAGAAGACCTAAGTTTGGTTCCCAGTAACCACGTCAGAAAGCTTCCAACCTCCTGGAAGTCCAGTTCTGTGGGACTGGATGCCCTCTTCTGACCCCTCTGGGTACCTGCACCCATGTGTACATATCTACACATAGACACACAAGCAGATACATAATTAAAAATATAATAAATCTGTAAAAAGTCTTCTCCTTGTATTGTGAAGGTCTGTGATGCTCTAACGAATGATAAATATAGGAGAAGCATTAGACATGGAATCAGATCTTTCAAACTGTCCTGAATTGGCAATGAAGTATTTAAAAGACATTAGCAGACTTCAATGTGACTAAAACTGTATAAAATAAAACATGGCTGGGAATTTTGCATGCATTTTTATTTCCTTGATGCATATATTTTACATATGGAAAACTGAGGCAAGAAAAAAGGAAACAATGTTAGGTATAAATAAGACTTTGAGTTTCATCATTTTCTGTACCAGATGACTGATAGGGATAGGTAAATGAGACACTGTAAAAAGAAAATATAAAAAAAAAGAGTGCCTCAGTCAAGGGTCAAAATTTGTTTGAAGCAAAAATAGGACAATTTTCTGCTAATCTTAAAATAATTTTGAAAGTAAAGATATCAAAAATAAGTATCTGGTATCTATGGTTAAAGCAAAGCAACACAGAAGGGCCGTGTCACTGGGAAACCGCGTCGTGGGCTTATTGCTGCTAGCAAAGTCATTATCGAACTCAACCTGATTTCCAAGGGGGAAAAAAGTGTATGTAAATATGGGTATATATGCACAAATTGTTGTGCATAAACATGCAAATACCTAGCACAGGAAACAGTGTTGATATTTTGCATATTTTCTTAAAACAGATAAAATGTTATAGATGCGAATAAAGGTTCAATGGTCACCTCAGAATCTGCTTATTCCAGGAAAGTGCAGGCAAGAAGTAAGATCTGCATAATGCTAATTTACCCAAATTTGGCAGAATGCTGCTGAAAACAGCCCAGGAATGTTTTGGAACTTCAGTTCCAAGACAGGTATTATCAAATCAATACATTTAGCAGATACCGTATGTGTGTCCACGAGTGTGTGTGTGTGTGTGTGTTGATACAAACATATAGTTTAGATAGCCTAATGAAAGTGAATGCTATTTACTTCATTGATTTCACACTTTATGCAAGCATATTAAGGAGAGCATAGGAATTAAAACACAAAAACAGAAGCATTTGTACAATGAAATTACAAAAATAATGCACAAATCCTTTTTCTGAACATTCATTCATATTTGGGCATAATTCATGTTTCAGGTATGCATTTAAGACCCAGTCTTATAGATGTGACCAAATAGAAGTTACTATAAAGAAATCAGAATATAGAGAGTGAGGATAAGACCAAACTCAGATAAGAGACAAACAAGAGTGTGAACCACACTCTGAGCACACAGCTAGGCACTGGTTTTAATGGGAAGGATGTAAGTAGCCAATGGGATGTTTTGAAGAGCACGTGGCACAACCCACAGTTTAGAGAAATTATCTTAGTCATTGCACCACATAATACAGTGTCAACTGAATATTGGAATTTTAGGAGCTTATGATGTTATGTCTAAAGATACACACAGCTCAAAGACAGGTTAGGCATGTGCCCCTAAAGAATAAAATTTGCTCTAAAAAGTATGGGAGAAACACCTACTTGTTATGAAAAGATTTAAATACTACAGAGGTTATCGTAAAAAATCCCCCAAAGTATAAATGTCAGTTAAAATATTTTATTAGTATTTCATGTTTGGGGCAGCTCAGTATTTGATCATATCAGATAAGAGACAGATCTTTTTAAAAAGCAGAAAACTTAATTAATGATGGTACAATCTATATAGCAGAACTTCGGCACACAGATAATGAAATCTAAAGTCGTTCTTTTTTAGACTCATCAACATTACAACTTCTGATTTACACACATGCATATTTCATGACTACAACTAATCATGTATTAGATATTATTATTTATCAGGCTGATTCAGAACATCTTGCCTTTAACTTCAGAATTATATGCATATGTGTGCACATGTGTGAGTTTGTACCCATGACTGCGGTGCCTGCTGAGTCTAGAATAGAGCATCAGATCATCTGCAGCTGGAATTACAGGAAGTTAGGAGCCCCCTGACATGAGTGCTGGGCATCAAACTCAGGTCCTCTGAAAGGGAGATGAATGCTCTTAATCACCGAATCATCCTTCCAGCCCCTAAGTTAGAACTCGTGAGACTAAAACTTCTATCACATTTTACCAAGATTTTATGTCAGCTAGAGTAAAACCTAGGACACTCCAAGGGAGCCTGTAATTGGGTTTCGGGACCATGGACAGCACCAGATTCTGCATAACGACATTGGTATTGACAAAAGACAGACCTACCTTTTTTTTTAATTTCAAGTGGGTTATAACACAGGATTTCATAAACAATTGTATAAAATTAAGTAAGTAGCCCAATGCATATTGAACTGATCACATACGTAGTAAAACTTTGGTTTTCTGACTTATTTAACTATCAGGGAATTTTAATTCTGCTCCTACCCTCCTAATGAGGCCTAGCTTCATACTATAGCACCACACAATTGTCATATTTCAGATTGCCTGTACACTTTGAAATGTTTCAGAAATCTTCAATTGACTTAAGATTTTTCTCCTCATCACTTCATTATTCTGTTAAACACAGACATATCTGTTAAGAAAACATACCTCTCCACAAAGAGATGACCAATAACAGTAAGATTAATTGTAACAATTATTTCCATATAGTAATTTTAGTAATGTTATGATAATTTAATTTTTATTTTAACATAATAAAAACAAGTCCAACTTTCTTCAAAAGTTGAACTATAATTTTTTGAATTCATAGTATAATGACTTTTCTATGTTTTATTTGTGGCTAATTAAGGTAATTGAAATCAAGTACATTAGAATTCTGAACTATATACACCATCTAATCTTATTTGTTGAATGCAGTTCTACCAAAGGAACTTGAATTACAGTGATTCCACTTACGACCAGGAGATGGAGCTGTCCCGCAAGCGGCTCCCTTAGATTTATTTATTTATTTATTTTAATTTAGCACGCTGTTTTCTGACAGTGGGTACCATCGAGTGAGTGAGTGTCAGAACAGAAAGCTAAGGCAGAAGCAGAGAGGATGCAGTGAGTGTCCTGTCTTGGCTCTTCTCCTTTAGTAAGGACATTACACATGTGAGATTTTACTTTCTGCTGTAGGCTGAATTCTAGAGACCCGCATTGGAGACTGCTAGATTCATCACGCATATGGATTCTGTGCTATGATTACCATTCCCTTTATTTCAGGTAAGCAAGCATGATTCTATTTTTGTCTCCTCAGTGAATCATTATCCTGCCAAATGATGGCATTTGAATTAAGATGTGCTTTGTAATCTTGTATTCAAACCCAAAAGGTTCGGATGCTTTAATTCTGGTTGTGCTGCATTAAAAAAAATCTTCCTATGCCAAAATGATCACTGGCTGTGCTATGCTGTATTTTCATGTTTCCTCGGCTTCTCGGCCATTCATGTCGGTGGCTAGATTTGTTTGACTTGGAAAGATAAAGCTTTCAGAATGAGGGATGGGCCTTCTTCTCATAAGGGGAATACTGATGCCTAATGTGCTGAACAAATCATAGAGAGGTAACGAAGCTGATTAACATGGCAGTGGCTCTGCCAGAGCCAGCGACTGAGCCCCCTGGGCACAGCTTGAGAGGCACTCCAGCATCCTGAGCCCAAGGCCTTTGGAACAATTGCTCCCACAGGGATGTTGGGATTCTGTGTGCTTTTGTTTTAACCTTTCAGAATGGTATGTAAGTCACTTCTCTCCCACGAGTGAAGATTGATGTAATGTGTTTAATAGACTCCTAGTGACAGCATTTGACTTGCCCTCCCCCATATGAGCAGAACATAAAAACTCATTACTTGTTGGGAGAAATTGATTCTCCTTATTTGTGAAGAAAGGGTGGTAGACATATAGAATAGTTCATATTGTGGAAAGTGTTCACATTTTTAAATGATTTTAGGTCATGTGATGTTAGCTGTGCTACAGAGTGGAATGACTCAGGAGGTGGAAATGGCATGCAACAACCTTTCTTCCTCCTGCTTCTCATGATTTCTCATAAAGGTTCTTTTATGGTTATCAGTATAATCAGGGAATGAAATATAGACGTGTCATATTTAAAAGCCGTGGTTAAAACATTTGGCGTGATGTTAATGAATTTTTAAAATGCATAAAATATTTTTGTAAGACGGTTAGCTGTATCACTCCCTGTTGTGGAGATGTGTGTGTGTGTGTGTGTGTGTGTGTGTGTGTGTGTGTGTGTAGGTGGCAGGCAGTGGGGTGCATGCATTCAGGATGTTTCTAGCTCAGCCATCGTTTTCCTGTAAAAAGGTAGTTGGCTGTGTCTGAGGTTGTGAAAGCTGTGGGGTTTTGAGATGTTTAGGAATACTGAAAAAAATATAATTTGACTATGTAGAATCTACACAGAGTTCCCAGTAATGCGTAGGTGAATACATAGGTTGATTGAATCACAGATTTTTATTTAGCATGTATCCATCTTCCATGTAGAGAAGAGCAACTGTAGCTGACAGGCTACATGGACTTTACATTAGATGACTTGCTACACTCAGAGTCCGGGCTCAATTAAAAGCAGCAGGTAAGACTAGTACCCTGATTGACAGTTTCCAGTTTCTTTTACAGCAATTATCTTCACTGTGAACATACCCAAATGGTATATTCCAGATGTGCTGATAATGACTCTGGAAGATGTTGACTTGCTAAATTCTGTAAAATAGTTCCTTTCAGTGTATGTTGCTCAAGGGATTATCATATACAGGGCTAAATTTTCTCAAAGTTCTTTCCAAAAGCCACAAGAAAACAGCTCAATTAAACCACTATGGAGATTGTATTCCTTAACCCTGTGTTTTCACTTTATATTAGAGATATTGTCTACCTTGTGCTCATGAATGACATAGGCAGCCTTATAGATGCTCATCAGTCTGTTTCTCCTACCCTATAGGATACTCTGTAAATAGAGTGTGATAGGTGGATGTTTAGGTCGTGCTGGATACAGATTATATATGTCTTCAACATCTGGAGAGAAGAAGGGCATTGACATGTGTCATTTCTACACACATATTTGTGGAATGCCATGTCTTTATCCAAGAATGGTCCATGGTAGGAACTGAAAAGTCATTACAGGAACTGGAGAGAGGAGTCAGTGGCTAACAGGAAGTGCTGCTTTTGCAGAGGGACCTGCATTCAGTTCCTAGCACCCACTCTGGGCAGAGTACAATTTTCGATAACTCTAGTTCCAGGGAATCTAACCTCCTCTTCTGCCCTCATTGAAAGCTCCATTCACATGGCATGCTCATTCACAGACACACACACACAATTTAAAAATAAAACAAAACTTTAAAAGAGAAAAGAAATTTGCGTCAGAGGATATGACACTTTATCCTGAACTCTGTGGAACATCTACCTATTCACTTACACACCTTTACCCACACACACACTGACACATGCATACACACAAATAAAAAGCTAAATAAGCTGGGCATTGTGGTGGCTCACGCCTTTAGTCCCAGCACTTGAGAGGCAGAGGCAGAGGCAGGGGGATCTCTGAGAGTTAGAGGACAGCCTGGTCTACAAAACAAGTTCCAGGACAGCCAGAGCTACACAGCCAAACCCTGTCTCAAACAAACAACAACTAAAACAAATAAGAAATGAGATATATTTTAAATGGAAATATACATGTGCAGATACTGTCATTACTTAAAATATTATAATGAAGAAAGGAGATGAACAAAAGGAGAAACTGAGCAGGATGTGGGGGCCTGGTTCATGCTAGGTACCAGGCAACAACTTAGCTTCAAAATTTCTGATGATAGAAATCTCAGGAAGAAATAAATTTGAAAAAGATTAAATATCATTAGATACTTTTTAAAAGTTGACTATAAATTAACAGCCTATTTTAGGCATAGAGGTAAGGTAAGCATATAGAAAAAAATTAAACAGGAAAATTTTGGAGAATGAGCAATAATCCAATATGTTTATAGCTCTTTGTTTGCTTATTTTATTTTTGTTGCTATTTTATTTGGGGCTAGCTACTAAAATTAAAGGAAGAAATTTGATTTTCAGTGTTAAACATTCAAAACATTCAAGCAAACTTTCATGCCGAGAGAAAATTTGATGTCAAATTAGAGTAAATGTTAAGGCTGAACTTACGAATCCATATGAAGTCACAGGCATTATTTAAGTCTCACACAAATGCAAATCCACAGGATACAGAAGTACAGCTAAATTATTGGGGTGTAATCTTCAGGTTTGGAGAGCAAGGAAAATCTAGAAAGAACATTAATTCATCACAGGAAGTGATGGGAAAGGCTAGACGATTATCAGTATGGTAAGAGACACAGTGTATAAACTATTTCTGAATGAGAATTAGAAACAGAGGAAAGCCCATAAAGCTGTTGGTTGGCCTGGCAGCAGGATGAAAGCAATGAACTTAGTTTTGATTAGTAAGTCTTAGGTGAACATCAAGACATTAGAAAACTGACCATGATCAGGGCCTCTGTGGAGAAATGAGGCAGTGGAGAAGTCTGTTTAAATATTAGGGAACTGACAAGGCAAAGTTAAGGTGATGCTCTACAGGATGTAGAGGAAGGTACCTTTGACGAAAATTCATTTCAGTTAGGACCACAGAAAAATTAGTCTATAATCATTGGAGAGATTGAGGAGAGAAGCAACAATCACAGTGTTAGGAGAGACAAGAAACAAGGTTCAGGGTCTGTTTAAAGCATAAGACCAGATTTATGCATATTAGAAAAAAACACGTGAGACCAGGAGGTGAGGGGTACTGACTCTTCTTCCAGAGGACCTAGGCTGGATTCCCAGCACCCACGTGGCAACTCACAACCTTCTAAAACTCCAGTTCTAGAAGATCAACCACCCTCTTCTGGCCTCTGTGGGCACTGAACACACATGACACACAGACATACACACAGGCAAAACTTCCATACACATACAATAAAAATAAACAAATCTTAAGAAAAAAATCACAAGACCGGAGGAGATAGGTGATGTTTCAAAACAATGCAATGGCAGTCATTTTGAGTGGTTTGCCCTTGTCTGTACAATAGAACATGTGATCTCTTTAAATCTATTGATTGCTCAGAATGGGTCATTTGTGGCATATGGACTTTCTTGAAGGAATAATTAATCCTCAGTAGCAAAACACTTCCCCGCAGAGCACAGTTTGGTCTCTTTAATCCTTGAATGAGCGGCTTATAACACTGCTTCATAGCAAGTATGTCACGCATATCTCCATCATCTTTCTCAAGGATCACTTAAAACTTGCTCTTGGTTGCTCCTGTGCACACCTATTGCACACATAGTGGTTTGAGTGGGCTCAAACCTATCCTCCATAGGCTCAAATGTTTAAAGGCTTCACCAGGTGATTCTTCTTTGTGGAGGCTGAGGAAGTACAGCCTTGTTAGAGGAAGTGTGTCCCTGGAAACAGGCTTTGAGAGTTTAAAGACCATCACAACTTCTAGTTCACTCTCTTTGCTTCATGCTTGCAGTTCAAGATGTGAGCTCTCAAGCTCTCTTACTGTTGCTATGCTTGTGCCTTGCTGCCGTGATTACCCTCTGGAACCATAAGCCCAAAGAAAATCTTTTCTTTTATAAGTTGTCTTGGCCATGATGCGTTATAGCAGCAGAAAGGTAACTAATACAATGCATCAGTACTCTGGGCTAGTTTTTCCACTTCTGAATGAATTCTTCAAGTTCTTTACTCAACTATCTCATACCATTGGTACTTTAACCAGATGTGTGTAAAGAGAAAAGTCTCTGTGTTCACAAACATCCTTTACTACCATCTACGGAGCTTCCTACCAGAGCTCCTCTTCCTCCTGTCGGCAAGCCCAGAATTCTCCTTGTTCTTCCTTAGAGTTGCTCTCTAGTCAGTCCCAGTGGCGAGGTGATGCCTTGAAGATGTTGAGGAAGAGTTTTATCCTTCATCTTGGAGTTGTTCTCCTCGTTCAACCAAACTTGGTTCAGTTTAGAGCTGACTGAATGAAGTATGGCATCTGGATTCCAGAGCTCGCTGCATACTGTGGGGTGAGAATGAGGTCAGAACATGGCATGTGAGATGCAGTGTGTCTAAGGATGCCTTTCCTTCCCTCAGGGCAGATGCTAGGAAACACTGTAAAGGCAGAGACCTCCAGCTGCTCTTTGTCTTCTGCCTCCCTCTTGTCTTCTCCAGAGGAGAGTCTAAATCTCCTCACAAATTCCTCAGCTAATTTCTATCTCTTCTAAGTGAGAGTATCTTTAGTTCAGGACCTTGTTAATAAAATAAGATACAATTCAAATTGCATGTGTGGTTCCTAAATTACTTCTTAACAAGTTTCGGTTCTGCGGTCATCTACAGAATTTGTATCCTTGTAATTGTCTGAATTTTGATACGACTGTCTTCTTAGAAGACTAACATGGACGTTTTGAATGTGTGGAGGGGATCTCACTGTGAGGAACGGAAAGACTAACTCAGTCTCATCCCACTAACATCTGCTGAGCACAGGCAGTCGATTCTTCAAAGATGCCTCCATCTGGAGCTTCTGAGATAAGTATTCACCGCGGAGCAAACCTAGTGAGCATTTCACAGCTTGGAGCACTTCCAGAAGGTCTAATTGCTTGGCTTTGTTGTTATTTACCTTTGTAAACATCTATTTTATTGTATTATTTTATTTTTGAGTTTCGGTGTAACAGTCCTGGCTGTACTGGAACTCTCCTTGTAGACCTGGCTGGCCTCAAACTCATTGAGATCCACCTGCCTCTTCCTCCCAAATGATGGGATTACAGGCATGCACCACCACCGCCTGGCTAAACATCTATTTTGTAATCCTTTGTCTTTAAGATAGGTCATAGAAAATGCAGAACAAATCTTACAATGACTGCCTTCAGCTTGCTGTTCCAGGCAAGTCTACTAAGAATCATCTCTGGGTAGTAGGAAATTTTCATTGAAAACCCTTGTAATGAAGGTCACACAACCCTCAGCCACTTTCAGATTCTACCAGCTGAAAAGCAAAAGGCCCATTATTTTTCCTGATGTCATAACTTTGAGCATAAATTACTAATACTTTTTTATTCAATGTGCTTTAAGTACCAAAAATGGTTGCAGGTGAGTTTATTTCAAAGGAAAAGCAATCTTGTTAAAAACAAAAACTAAAAGATTCAGATACAAACTCTACATTTTAAGATGCTGTCAATGTAGAATTTGCTGAGGGCTTCTTCACATACCTGTTATCTCTAGAATGCATGCTTGTGTTTTCTTCTCCAAATTTTAATACAATAGAAATAGAATTTATTAAAAAAAAAGTTCACTGACTTTTGTTTGATGATGAATTCTAATACTTGGAATTCATAAATAAAGATCACTCATAATGTCAATGAAGAAAAATGAGAGACGTAAAAACATAGCTGCATATTATACTTATTTCAAGGTATGAAAGTTTTAGTTACATTTTGAAAATAAAAGGGATTATCATTGGCAATAGGGTGATACCTATTGAAATATTGTTTTAAAGTAGGAAAATATCAATTGAATCAGGAGCATGGGATAAAATCTAATGAAAACCGAAAAGTAGATGCCCTTTCTTTGTTTTCTTTAGCAGTCACACAACAATGTCATCTTCCCTTACAATCCTAAACTGTAAAATAGCTCAGCATGATAGTTTACATTAACTTTCGATTAAGACCTTTAATTGAAAATTAAATACCTTCATTATGAAAATAGTATCATTACTGGTGTCTAATATGGACAGTCTTCAAATTTAACTTCTGAAACATTCAGAGAGTTCAAGAGGCAAGCATATCTCTAATTTGCTAAAATGTTTGCATTAGTTTTTGAAACTAGGTCCTGGTTGACCTAGAACTCACTTTGGAGAGCAGGCAGGCCTGGAACTCACAAAGATCTTCCTTTCTCTGAGTCCCAAGGGCTGGGATTTAAGGTATGTGCCACCATACCTGGCCTTGAGGCAAACTTATTTCAACCCATTTTCTGTATCAGATTGTGGTTAAAAAAAAGGTTTTGGTGGTTAAAAATATATTATCTTAGTATGTTAAAGTTGCTAGAGGGTAAAATTGTAATGGAATAAAAGGACCTGGGGGGGATCACCCTCAAGAAGAGTTTTAACTGTTTCGGTTACACTTAACACTTTTGAGATCCTGTCTTAGCTGTCTAGAAAAGGCTGAGATTCTGTGTTCTCCATGTGAGCATGCCTGGATGGTATTGGTTGATAAGCGTGCAATTGTGTGATTGCGTTGCTTTACCTTACCTGTGTCTTGGGTTGGGAGCTATTCCTATGTTGGGAGCAACAAAGGAATAACAGAATGTTTATGAAGCTTGCGTGAGGAGTTAGTTGGACTGTCATTGCAAAAGGAGAGACTTTATCATTAGATCTTTTAAAAGATAACATGAACACCATTTCCTTTCTGTGGATAATTGACATCAGCTGTGAATAATTGACACCAAATGGGAAACACCTAAGACATGGAGCTCACCATCCGAGGAGGGTGCTGATGCTGTCGTTTATCACCCAGCATCTACTACTAGCTAGGATGCTCTTCTCTTTGGCCATGTCTCTTGTGGACTGAAGGCTTGAGAGGGTCTAGTGATAGCAAAAAACTCCCAAAAAGAAGTCTGCCGAAACTAACTGGCTGATTTGAATCTCAGTACCGAGGAGAGATTGAAATGCTGCAGTGTCAGAGACTGATTACTTATCTTGGGCTAGTTCTGTCCCTTGGGAACAGCCATCTTTGTCAACCTATGTACGGGAACTAACACCTTTGTGGGTAGTGGATGAGAACCTATTGGAATTTATTAACTTAACTGAGCAGTAGCTTCTACTAACCCAGCAGTTAGAACCTCATCAGACAGTATCTTGGGCCTACAGAGAAGCTTACATCTTACTGTAACTGTCTCTCTGTTGGACCCACCAATGTATTTTAAACTTGCCTTGATTTATGGCTTTCTCTGTTCTGAGAGAATATAAATTTTTATGAAACTGTTTCTGTTTTAGAACACAGAATTTGAGGTTACCTAAATAGTATTCCCAGGCCACGGTCACTCAAAATAAACTGCCTGTGGCTTCCTTTAACATGAAAGTTGTGGCTTTTTCATTGACACTAACAGCTTCCAGACTGCTCAGATCTGCTGGGCAAGTAAGCTCTCAGACTCCATGTGAACATTCTTAGTTTACAGAGTGGTGATACGTAATGTAGCAAGTGCCCAAGAATGTGATTTACTAACTAAGAGAGCGTGGACCCATCATGGAAAACTGTGGATGTTTGATGGTCTTATTTCTATGGACTGAGAGAAGAAAAGCAGAACAGGGGTCTACCATGTCTTAAATTGAATCAGTGAACCCAGATCAATGAGTCATGATCTTAGTCCCTAGGTGTCAAAAAGTTCAAATGTAAAGTAGCTCGTCATTTAGATAAAGAACATTCAGACAAGCTATCCCAGCTAGTGGCTATGATAGACCAGCAGTCAAAGTCCTGAGGGACACTTGAGCTCTCAGTTATGTCACAAGGAATGATACAGTTCTGTAGATTTTGAGACTGGCTTCCTATGGAAGTCATTCTGTTTAGAATAATGGTTAGTAAATTGTACTGACTATTGATCTGGGCCCATAACAATTAGACCACAAGAACTCATTCTTTACTAGGTATACCTTGTCCACAGGCCTTTAAGAAGGAGTCTGTAATTGTGACTTCTGGAACCAGCTTTTTGGCCCATGGCCAAAAGCTCCCTAGATATCCAGTAAATTTCCCTCAGCAAGTTTTCAATAAAGTAAGTCTACTAAAGTAAAAATAACAATTCACAGAAATCCTATCACAATTTTAATTCTCCCCTAGATTTATTTATTTTACGTGTATGAGTGTTTGTATGCAAGATTTTTTTTCGTGTGTACCCTATGCATGAAATATCCGCAGAGGCCAGAGAAGATAGCAAATAACATTGAGAAGGAGTGACTGGAAGTTATGAGCCACCATGCTGGTGCTGGGATCTGAGCCCTAATGCCCTACAAAAGCAGCAAATTCTTTTAACTATGAAGCTATCCCTCTAATCCCATGATTTTTAGATGGGGCAATTTAGTGAACTAAATGAAGAAATACTTTTATCAACATTAAAATAATTTCAATGGAAAGTTTTTAAATACAGATTTAAGCTCCTAACTGTTATGAAAACCTCAATATACAAAAATAATAAGAGAGTTAAAAATTTAGATGGCAAGCATGAACTCTGACCCAGGACTATGGGCAGACAAAAGGGATGTATTTGTTGTTTAATTTAATGAATTAAAGTGGGAATTAAAGTGACTTCATGCTCTTTGTGCTTCAATTTCTTAGTTCTTGTAACATTATTTACTGCTTTATTTTTTAGAAACCACCATTATTTAATAAAAATTACTCAACTGACTTTCTTAAAGAGTCAAACTTTGTGCATTATTCTAAATCTCAATTTAGATACTTTTTTCCTATTGTCTTTGTTTGTTTGGTTTAGTTTTCTTGTCTTCTTTTTCTTTTTTTAATCTATGTAGTACTGGCTGTCCTGAAACTCACTCTGTATACCAGGCTGGCCTTGAACTCACATAGATTCACCTGCCTCTGTCTCCCAAATGCTGGAGTAAAGGTGTGTGCCACCACCTCCTGGGAACTAGATGCTTGTTTTTAATAAATAGAAAACACAAAACTTTCCTTGAGCAGGCAAGATGGCTCAGTTGGTAAAGACACTTATCGCCTGGCCTGATCACCTGACTCCAATCCTGGGGACCCTGTGGCAGAAGGAGAGAACCAATTCCTGTCCACCACCCCCACACTATGGTGCACACTCACCCCCAACACACAATAAATAAATTTGAAAGAAATTAAGAAAGCATAATGTGTGTGTGCATGCATGTGTGTGTGTGTGTGTGTGTGTGTGTGTGTGTGTGTGTGTAGATCAGCTCTTTCTCTACCTTACACTTTGAGACAGGATCTCTCATCAAATCTGGAGCCCAGCAACTCCAGCTGGTGTAGCTGAACTGTGTCTCAGGCCTTCTCCCGCCTTCGTCTCCCCAGTGCTGTGTGGGCACACACTGCCATGTCTGGCTACTTCATATGGATGTTAGAGGCCAAACTCAAGTATTCTTGCTTGTGTCTTTTACAGTCCAGCCCTGGAACATTTAGCACTTCCCATATGAGCACTTACTGAAAAGTTTCCATTGAATGTATTTCTCTACCTTATAAACTTCAGAGAAATACCTTGTGGCATAAAATATGAACAAAATTATCTCCCAATTATATTTATCCCAAATATTGCTTCCTTTATAGGATTCTTTATTACCATGTGCAGAATAAATGTCCATTGCCCTACCCCATCTCTATACTTGTTATAATATAGATTAGACATCTGTGCACACAGGTTATCATCCCTCAAATGAAATTTTGACCATGAGTGAGACAGATATTGTGTCTTCTGTTTCCACCAAACAATCCAGAACCGACACACACGGCTGTGTCAGCTGGCATTCCAATGCTGTGGGGAATGCCTGATATAAACAATTTAAAAAGAGGAAAGACTTCTGACTTAGAGTGTCAGAGATGCCTGTCTATGCTGGCCAGGCTGAGGGAGGTAGAGTAGTTTCCAATCTGTAGCAGCCAGGGAGCGGAATAGAACAGCAGGGGGTGGAGGTAGGGCAAGATATAACAGCCAGAGACACTCCCCAGAGACCTGCTTCTTCTAGCCAGGCCTTACCTTTGAAAAGAATAGTCCTGTCAAATCTTTAATTCATCAGTGGATTAAATAACTCATTAGGTCAGAGCCCACATCATCTGATTGTCTCGGGAAGCGCTTTCACAGCCACGCCGCAGTGTGCTCCACTAGCCTCGTAGGTATTGCTCAGTTCAATCAAGATGACAATCAAGATTAATAATCACAGCTGACTTCCTTTGGAGGTCATCAGCGCACCTGCAAAGCTGAGTTATTCACAGCTGCAATCCAGATACTGCTGGAAATCTTGTGTGTGTGTGTGTGTGTGTGTGTGTGTGTGTGTGTGGTGTAAATATGCCCTGCTTCGAGGAGGTTACTGAAATAAGAGTCATAATAGTTCCTTCTTATGCCTGTGCCTTTAATAGTTTAAGAGCCTCTTGATTTCAGTTTCAGTTTACTCCTGTTTATTTGTGCAGTGGAGCAAACATATTATACATAAAATTGTCAGAGGAAATTAATAATTATTGTTCTCATATTATCTGTCTGTCTCTTGAGTGTGCACGGTGTCTCTGGCATTTTCTAACTCCATAATAGAACAACATTTATACTTTGTGTCTTAGTTCAGTTTCTATCGCTATGAGTGATTTAAAAAAATGACCAAAACAATTTGGGGGAAAGGGTGGTTTATTTGGCTTACATTTGCTGGATTACACTCCATTGAGGGAAGCCTATGCAGGAACTCAAAGGACGAACCTGGAGGCAAGAACCGAAACACAGACCATGAAGCAATGCCGTGTACTGACTTGCTCCCCGTGGTTTACACAGACTGCTTTGTTATACAACCCAGGACTACCTGCCCAAGGGCATTACTGCTCATAGTTAGGTGTGCCCTGCCACATTACCCACATCAATTATTAATCAAGAAAATGCTTCACGGAGTTGTCTACCTGCAATCTGATGGAGCATTTTCTCAACTGAAATTCCCTCCTCCCAAATGACTGTAACTTTTGTCAAGTTTTAAAACACAAAGCCCGCCCCTAAACCCAGCCAGTCCATTCAGTAATAGAATTAATCAATCACACACACACACACACACACACACACACACACACACATACCATATACATATGCAGCCCATATCTTTCCCTCAAAATTGCAACCTAAACAATACAAAGACCTAACTTCCATAGGGGGGATGAAATATAGATAGCAACACTCTTTTGACATCTTGACTGCAAAGACTGGCTTTGGGCAATAATATCAAATCTTTAACTGATAATTTATACCACACTTGACCATGGCCACATTTGACATCAAAGAATACAAAGAAATTAGAAGTTGCATTGCTCAGTAGTCATTCAGATTAGAAATGTTCCTAGGTAAAATAAAATGCATGGAGATAGACATCAGATCTGGGGGTTTTTTGTAACAAATGAATTCACATGATTTTAAAGAGAAATACAAAGAGGCAAGTGAAGTAGCCCAGATTGGGCTACACCATTCCTAGGTATATACCTAAAGGGTCTAAGTCAGTACACCACACATTCAATAATTCTTGCACATCATGTTTATTGCAACACTGTTCACAGTAACCAAGACATGCTGGGGCTGGAGGGATGGCTTAGTGGTTCAGAGCATTGACCGTTCTTCCAGGATCCGTGTGCAATTCCCAGCACCCATATGGCAACTTACAACTGTCTGTAACTCCAGTTCCAGGGAATCTGACACCCTCATACAAATAAACATGCCAAAAAACAAAAAAAAACACCAGTCAATGCAGATAAGATAAAAAAAATGAAAAGCAATATTGAAGATATAGAACAGCCTACAAGCTACCAATAAATGAATAACTGAAGAAAATGCGATCTTCACCTATCCTAGATGTAACCAAAGTCATAAAATTTCTTCTAAAATCATGGTACTTTGAAATCCAGCACCAACAATGAACAGCAAACAGAAGAAAGCTCATTTACTATGTTTCAGATATATTTATCTTGGGGTCGATACTTTTGCCTTCTTACATTGCTCTCTATGAAAATTTGCAGTGGTAGTTCCTCCAAAATAAGATTTTTACCCTTCAAGAAAAAAGAAAAGGAAATGGTTTTAAAAATAATGAAACTGTATCATTCACTGGGAAATGGCTGGAACTGGGGTTACTAGGGTCAGGGGAACAAGCCAGCACCAGGAAGACACACGATGCATGTTTGCATGTTTTATCTCTTATATTATGCTTTATGATATGAGAGAAGACATATTGTGAGTGTGGAGGAGGGAGTTCCCAGAGGGAGAAGAAGAAGAGGATATAAAGATATAAAGGAGGAAAAGGCAATACATATATATATATAGTCACAATGATACCTAGTATTTTGCAAGCTAACAAAAATTAATTTTCAAAAAGTGATACAGAAAGAATCATATTTTGATGTATACACTCTGTAAACAAAATTGTAAGTGATAAATAAAAAACAAGTAAAAAACATTGAGCTCACAAAAAATGAAGCACAAAGATCTAGGTTTAGAAATAGCTTATGCACAAATTCTGCATTACCTAGATGCTTCAGGATATCATTAAGTACAACTATTCCTGAAATAAATGGAAAGAGGAAAGATAGCATCTTCTTTAAAATGTAAACACTTGATTTAAATATATTTCAAAAATATTCATCTACTCCTTGTGATCATTTCCATTGTTCAAAATATATGACATACTGAGGATTGAAAACTATATACTGCCTAAATATTTACAGTTTGGTTAAAACTAATAAATTCATTTTATTCATCAATTATTTCTCTGAAAATGCATACTGTTCTTATAGAATAGTATTTTCATTTTTAAAATCCATTAATTGTGCAATTAAGACAAAAAGTTTGAGAAATTATTTTGTATTAGAATGTTTTATTTTGGAATATTATTTTTATTGAAAATAGATTTCTTTCAGACAACAGATTCTGATAACAGTTTCCCCTCCCCCAACTCTTCCCAGATTCTCCCCCAAAATCCAGTTTTGTTTTCACAGACACGCTTTTTCTATGGAATTTCAAATAATTTAACACAGTTTTTCAAAGCAAGTTTCATTAACGTTTTTGGCTATTGTTACCTTTCTCATATACTGGTTGCATATTTCCCTTGATTTTTAAGTTAAAACTGGCAGGATTTTCCATTTTTATTGGAAGTTTCATGGACTAAGTCTTAAGATACATTCTGGGATTGTTTTGTTTACTGGTTTATGGATTTCTTATGCTCTTAAGTTATCGCTCTTTATTTAAGGTGATTGGTTCTTTTGTCTTGAAAAAATCATTAATTTTTTTTGCTTTAATACTAAATAATTAAGGAGTCATATAAGGTCTGTAAATTGTTTTTATGAAAACCACTATGACCATATCCCTCTAAGACTATATCTGTACTAAAATTCTAAAATATTCTTTGAGCAAAGATTTTTTCTGAAAGATTTTTGGGTTTTTTTTGCTTTTAGGTTTCAGATTTCAATAAGTAGTTAACATTTTAGAGAATGTTGTAAGTTTGATTAATGTATTGTGGCCAAAACTCTTGGGTACAGTTTCCAAAATATTGACTTTAAAAGCTATCATGAGTGTGGTTGGTAGAATACTTGCCTGGTAAAAATGCTAGGCCACAGAAAGCATTGGGTTTGATTCTCTGCACAACACACACCTTTTATCCCAGCACTGGACAGAAGATCAAGGTCTTCTTTGGTCCCATGTTAAGTCTGTGGCCAACTGTCATACAGAACCTTGTCTCAAAAATCATTTTAAAGAGAGAGGAGGGGTTATTCTACAGGATTTGGGCTTTTATTACTTTATTCTTTGCTAACTGATCAGTTCGACAAATTATAAAGCGAATTTTCATAATGTACTGTTGTTTGATTCATTCTCATTAATAAACTTCAATCACATCTCTAATACTCACATTCTGCTTGCAGAACTTATCTCTTAAAAACTGAGAAAGAAGAATTTATATATCTTGCAATTGTAAAGAATTCATAGTAGTTTTATATAATGAGCTGCTGCTGCTGATTTTGTCACCTTATGGATACTTTTATTAAAAATATACCATTTTAATATAAAATTATCTTATCTATACATGAGATTTTTTTGTTCCTTGATACATATTTTGTCTCAAGTAACTTTGCAAAACCTACATCTTTGTTTATATCTGACTGATGTTTTTTTGCTCTCATCTTATTTTTAACTTTCGCAACTTTCTCCATGCCTCTTTGGAATAAACAGCATCTGCTCCTCTCTTGCATTATGATCTAATTTGGTGCTTTTTATTAGTTAATGTGAATCAAACAGTTCACAATTTATTATAGCCAGTTGGTATATTTGGTTTCCTGTCTGGTAATTTTTTTATTGTTTCTATTTTTAGTTCTGTATTTTTTCTCACTTTTTGATTACTCTTATAGCTTTTATCAACCAGTCTTTTTCTTACCTCTTCTTTTTCTGGTTATTTATAATACATTTATATATTTATATATTATTTTGTGTTTTTTATTTTAAAAAGAAATGATGAGGATCATGAATGAAACACTAGCTATTAGCCACCACTATGCAAGATAAAATAATAATTATTTACTTGCTTACCCAACAGTTTTTGCATATATATGGAGTGTAGTTCAGTCCTCAGTTGGCAGGCTTGAAGCCCCGGGTATGATCCCCAGCACTGCTGATTGCAATCAGTCAGTCAATCAATGTACTTTGACATTTTATACAAAGTTCTGAGAAACATCTTTTCTATTGTGATTTAACGCCATTGACAATGATCTGCATGTAGCTCTCTGTGGACCGCACACTTCGCTAAAGTTCCTGTGTTATCACTTTCCCTTTCCTCTGTCTTTTGTAGAACTAAGTGTGCTCAGACTCCCTTTATCCCAACACGCGAGTTGGTGGCGGATTTCCTCAGCTGTGGCTGGGTGACTTTGTTTTTCTAATGCCTTTATCTAAGAAACACAAATTCAGTTGGTGCACAAATATTTTAGTACATAAATATTCCAATGTTTTGCTCTCCAATGTCTAATATGGGAAAAATAAGACAGTAAACGCTTTCTCTTGTTTTTCCTTCCATTGGAAGCTGGGTTTTTTTTTCCTTACCAGAGATGAAACTTTTTGTGTTGTTTTGTTTTTTTTCATTAATTTTCACCTTCTCTAGCCACAACGGGATATGTTTACATTTGCGGTTTTTCCGTTAATGTGGGCGCTTTTCAATAATGCTTTTTAATTTAAAATTTTCCTTGGTTTGACAACTCCATTCTAGGGAAGAAAGGGTGGCTCAGTACCCAGTGGGTAAAAGCACTTGCTGCACAATCGCGAGGACCTGAATTTGAATCCTCAGCATCCATATAAAAGCCAGAATTGGTCACTTATTACTAGAACCCCAGTGCTTCACCAAGGGTCAGAGGGACAAAAAAGATCGATCACTGGGGCTTCTTGTCCAGCCAGCCTAGCATTTAAAAAAAAATCCGTGAGCTTTGGGTTCAATGAGAGACTTTGCCTTAAGAGAATAAACAGAGAAAGAGGAGGGCACACAACATCTTTCTCTGCCCTCCTCCCAGATGTGCACACCTGTGCACACACAAAGAGCATACATATAATACAAACACACACACACACACACACACACACACACACACACACCACTTGCCTGTTTTCCAGCATCCACGTATGTTTTGTCTTCTCAACTCTTCCCTGGATGATCAAGAATCTTTTGTTTTGCGTTGAACAGAAGACTAGGTAACAGATATCTGTAATTTGTGACTATTTAGTCCAAAAGTAAGTCTCTTTGAGCCCTAAAATTATTCATAAATAGACAGAACATAAATGTTCACTGACAAGTAAGTGCATCTTTTATCTACTTAATAGAAAATTATTTGTTCCACATTTATCTTCAAATAATTTCTCTTTCTTTTATTTTCAAAAAAATCTCAGTCTCTTCCTCCCTCTTTTCCTCTCTTCCTTCCCCCCCCCTTGTCTTCTCTTTTTCTCCACCTTCTCCCCCACCTCTTCTTGGGGGGATGAGAAGCTATTGCAGAGGTTTGAAGTACTGGAATAGGAATCAGAAGAATGGATCTCAAATGTATTCACCATAATGGTCACTTTTGTGACCTCTGATTTTATTGTCTGTAACTTGTAAGAGTTGTCTCTAAAATGTCTTAAAGTTCTACATTCTACATCTCTTTCAGCAAATCTACAAGGAAAGGCAATGTTGCTCTCTCATCTCCTGAGAAAAGTCAGTCATCCCTGTCCTCTTAGTTCATAGGGAAGCAAACTCTGTGTGAAGCAGTTAGTGTGCACTTATGTGGTTCGACCTTGGGTACTGCTATTAACTTCCTATTCTTTTATCACTTAGGAGAATCAAGTTTGCTAAGCCGTCTCAGTTGATTTCCCCTGTAAGGTGCAATGGCGTTTGATGTGGCTCTCATCACACCTTGTCTGTGTGGCCCATAGATTTAGTCATGCTACCATTGTGTTCATGGCATTGATTGTGTTTTGAAATAGGAATGAATACTATGTTTCATTCACACTGGAGTGTTGCCTTATCTTCTGTGTGATTCTCTGCTATTTTTCTGGGGACTGGTTCATCTGGAAATGGGAATGGCCTTTGAGCACTTTGGTTACCTCTCAGGTGAAATGACCTCTGTGTTGGTTTCTAAGTGGTAATTATTGAAAAATGTCCCAAAGGAAACCATAATGCAAATTGATGTTTTATGTGTATGCTAGTCCTGTCTGGAAATGGTAGAAGGAGGCTTATCTCACAGGTGTTCTGTGTTCATCTATAACATCGAGCATAGTCTTCCACCCTATCCCTTAATTACAACATTCTGTTGAATTTTAAAATATTGCCTTTAAATGAATTTAAAACCTTTAAAAGTATTGGTGTCTTTGATAAATCTAGAATTGGTCTTTCTTTAAATGAAAACTATGTTAATAAAAGCTTAACTTTGAAAATAACACATTTTAAATATAATGTCTTTCATTCTTTAAATTCTTAACTCATATTTTTGATGTATTTTGACCATATTCACTCCATCCCCTCATCCAATGTCTTCCTTTACATTTCCTCCCCAACCTCACATCCATTCTAATTAATGTGTGTGTGAGTGTGTGTGTTCATAGAGACTTACACATTTTAAATGAAGAAAGGTATAAGCGGGGCTAGGAAAGTCAGAGAAAGTTTGTTTTATCCATATCCAGTCTCCAAACTCAAGAACCTTGAAGTCATCTTCAGTTTCTTCAACATCTTCCCCAACAAACACTTCAGCTTTTATTCAAGCAACTCTAGGAATCATCTCTCTCTCCTTAATCTCTACTGTTTACACCTGGATTTAGAACCTGATTGTTTTATCCTGGACTTTTATTTTACTTTGATTATGATGCTGGTTTGAACCGTGTTCTTTGGAAAGTCCCGGTCTCTAGCACAATATGTGTTTTTATTAAACATCCACATGAGGCAACTCTAACCCAAGACACAATATATCAGCTTGAAGGTCACCTGGATAGAAAATCTAGGGAGATGACAATGGTTCTCATTTGATTTGATAGTCTGCATGTAAAATAAAAATCTTAATCAGGAAAGAAAAGGCAAGATTTCTCATGTTCATAATTTCTACTCAGTACAGTATTTAGAGTCCTAGCCAAAGCTACTGGACAAGAAAAAGAAATAAAAGCCCTTGAAACAAAAATGGAAGTTATCAAATGTCTCTGCTTATGGATGACATAATTTAATATGTAGAAAACATTTGAGATGACATTTACATTGAAACTATAAATTAATAATGAGCTAATTTAATAAACTTACAGGATGCATAATTAGAATATGTAAATCAGCAAATGATTTATCTGAAAAAATAATTAATAAATAAATCCTATTTAAAACAGCACAAAATATTTAGGAGCAAAAATAAATAGAGAGATAAATGATATCTACCAAGAAAGCTATTAGCATCAATAAAATATATTGAAGACACAAGTATATAGAAAGATATATCCTGTTCACAGATTTGAAGAATTATAAAGATTCAGTGTAATCCATATTACTATTATAATGAGGTTTAATACAAAAATGTTTTTAAGTCCTAAAATTTAAGGAATCACTAAACCCAAATAAGCAAAGTAATCCAAATGAGCAGAAATATCAAGGCTAGAAACATTATAATAACTTGTTTCCATATTGTACGAAAAAAAATCAATTTTCAGTAAAAGAAAAATAAGATAAAATATAAAACTACAGTAACCAAAGCATCATGCAACTGACATAAACTCTGACACACCGACTAGTGGAACAGAACAAGGAACCCAGAAGTGTGTTCATATGTTTACTGTAACTAATTCTGGTAAAAGTGCCACAAAATAGGGAAAGGACAATCCATTCAATAAATGACAGTTGGAAACTGGTTATCCGCATGCAGTGGGATGATATGAGATCCCAATTTTATGTCATATATAAAAATCAACCTAAATCAGATTTACTTAAACAGTAAAACTACTAAAACATAGATCAGAGAAGTTTCCTGGGATTGACCAGAGGAAGGATCCTGTTGACTATGATGGCCAGACACATCAGAAAAGAAGCTAAAAATGGACAAGTAGGGATTACAACAGTCTAGAAAGCTTCTGTATGCTAAAACCAGCAGTTCACAGAGTAGAGAGACTAGAAGAAAGTCTTTGCAGGCCAGCCATCCGATAAGGGATTGCAAACCATTAACAGCCAGAAAGTCAATAACTTGATGGAACAGTGGATAAAAATACTAACATGTGTATGAATAGCTATCTAAATTGATATTTATTTAAAAAAAACATTGTCTCTAATTTTTGAATTAACATTACTGCTGCGGTTAGTTACTTCTACTGTAACTGTTGAACAAACTCATTTCTGACTGATAATTCAGATGGTCTTACAGAGCTGGAGAGCTAGCTCAGCCATTAAAGGCACCCTTTTGTCTTTTAAAGGATGCGATTTCATTTCCTAAGTGGACTTCTTATTCTCTCCAGCATTTCTAATTCTATCGTGTTTCTCTTATCCTGTTTATTCAGGATCCTTCACACGGTGTTATTGAAAAGGCTGAGGTGCACGTTGATGCCATCTTTGTTTTCAACATCATCCAGCCTCATGTTTCTTCTACTTTGACTTCCCCCACGTGCTTAAAGTTATCCTTCTTGGTTTCAAGGATCGTCTCAGTTCTTGAGTTCATCCAGCCATCCTTACTTTAAGATAAATTCCTCTTAAACACTTTCTTTTCCACGTGGATTGCTTATTCTCATTAAGTCCTTTATTTCTGTCTTCAATAAAGTGTGATTCTCTCACACTGAGAAATGTGTGTTTTGGTTGAGATTTGCTTTCCGTCCTAAGAGGAAAACCTCCTAAACACGCTTGTCTTGTCTTCTTTCTTTACTTCTTTGTAGCCCACTCACCGCTTACCCACTTTTTTTAAAAAAAAAAAGAAAATCAGAATCATAGATACACTGTAATATTAATTTAATCCTGTAATACTTCATGCGTTCTGTGGTACTTGTGTCTTGTTTCACTGTCTTCCTTAAAAGCTATGGCAAATCACTAGTGACCTTCTGTATCTCTTTGTCACCTTCCCACTCAGCTGCATTCTTTCCTGACTCAACCTGCAGCTTGACCCTCTATCCCCATCCAACTCATCTCCTCTTGTCCCCATATGCTTGCTTTTCTATATGTCCAGAGCCAGGCCCTGCTGAGACCTGGGCTTGCTTATAATTTTTTTTCCAACTGCAATATTCTCTTACCTAGGCCATCATTGGCAGCCCCATGTAAGTACCACCTCAGCCAAAAAGCCATGGGAATTACTTTGTATTAATTTCCGTTTCTGTGGCTGGGATAAACAATCTGGCTAATGCAACTTAAAGAATGGTTTATTTTGGCTCATGGTCCATCAGTGTGGGGTAGGCATGGCATCAGGTGCTTGAGGCAGTTGGTCTCATTGGATCCATAATCAGGAAGCAGACAGATGAACGAGGATGCTAAGCTTTCTTTTGTCTTTTTTGCTAAATCTAGGGCCTCTCAACCCATGGTATGGTATCTTCTTAATTCGTTGTGATTCTTCCCATTCAATTAACCCAATAGAAACTCCCTCAGGGCCATGCCCAGTGGTTTGTCTTCTAGATCAAGCTAGACCCCATCATGTTGATGATCAATATTAACTATCACAGCCCTAAGTGCCTGTAACCTTTTCAAACAGAAAACAATGTAGCTCTATGCCCTTTTGGTTGCTACTGAGAAGGACAAAATATAAGAGCTAGTCTTGTTGTGGTCAGTGACACATTTGACAAAAACATCAGGTTCTTAATCTAAAATAATGATGCTCTATACCCCATCTTGATTTCCCTCTCAGGACTGAAGTAAATGGTAAGCAAAATAGTGTATACAAAATCACCCTGATCCATAAAATAATTTACATGCTGCAGATGTCAATTTTGCAATATTTTTAGAAATTATGCACTCTAATGATTTTGTCACTATCAAATTGGAGGTGGCCTTGTTTTGCAGTTTTGTGTCCTTTATGTCATGACTGAACTTCTTGTTTCTGTCCTTTTCATAGGATTATTGTGACTACTTAGTTCACTAGATGGGTTAGTAGCTAGTTCTTTTTTTGACTTCTACTTTTGGAGATCAAATCTAGTATCTTGCACATGTAAGGCAAGAATTCTGCTATTGAGACACCCTAACCCTAATTATCTAAGTTTTTTAAAATTCTTTGGAGGCAGATGGTGTGGTGGAGTGGGCTCCTGTTTATTTGGGAGCTAATTATCTCCAGGATATGATTGTGTGCACTCCTGTTAAAGTGTGAATCCGTAAGAGAGAAGCTTAGTGTGTTCCTACTGGTCACACAGTGACAGCAAAATGAAGGGAACTGAGAGGTGCTCTTGGCCAATAGAAAGGAAAAGTAGAAAACTGGAGAATGCGACAGATGCCTTGTTGCCTTAACCCACTCAGACCTGGCTTAGTGTGGCCACAGAGTCTAGGAAACTGGAAGTAGACAAAGGTAATGGAGCTAGGGCTCATGTTTTCTTTCACTCAAATACAATATACACTAACTTGAATCTGACCATTGTATTCCTCACCTGACCACAATCCCAATTAAAATAAATAACCTTTGTGTCATCCAGTGAATGCCTTCTGCTCGCTGACACATCACTGTACTGGGCTCTGTCATTGAAGCATTGTTTGCCTGCTTAAAGACTTTACATGAATGGTACCATGGCAAAATATTTTTTTCTTGGTTTCTTTACACTCACCATAATATTATTTCAATTTAAACATTTCTTGTACATATAAGCAGTCATAACTTTTTATTATCAAGGAATATCATTACTTTTTCATTTCCCAGTTGATAATATCTGAGCTGTTTGGGATTTTAGCTATTATTTAAAAAATTAAAGAAGATTGGTGTGATAATTCTTGGCTAGTCTTTTGGGAAGTAGAGACTTTATTATTCTTGTGATTGTCAGACATGAAAGATCAAGCTCTAAGGCTATGCTTTTTCAAGCAATGTATTTTAAATGTAATAACAGGAACAGTGTGAAAGTTAAACAGCAAAACATGCAGAATGCAAATATTAAGCAAAAATGATAGGATTCTACTAGTAACACATAATGTACATTTCTTGTCAAAAGACACTATACAAAATAGTCACCGGATAGGGAAGAAACAATTCATTTGTTTGTGTGTGAACATGTGCAACAGTGCACATGTGGAGGTCAGAGGTCAGATGGCAGTGTTATCTTCTCTCTTGTCTGAGACAGTGCTTCTCTTTACTTATCTGCTTTCAAAGCCCAGGCTGTGGACCCTTGAGTTTCCAGGAATTCTCCTGCCTCCATCTTCATTCTCACCATAGGAGCAAAGGGACTGCCAATGTGTGCTACTGTGCCCGCTGGATTCTGGAAATTCAGGCTCACGCTTACATGCGG
>LOJH01002567.1:3318-29699 GCA_001685095.1 Ellobius talpinus
TCTATCTATCTATCTATCTATCTATCATCTATAATCTCATGACTTTTACTAGTGACATAAACAAGAGTCATGGTAATTTACAGTTTTTAAGCAGAGGAAATTCCGCGAAAAAAATGCAAAATCATTATTCAAGACATGTGTAAAAGCAATATCTACCATGTGATTACAAGTGATTTAGCAGCTTTTTGTAATCAGAAAAGAACCACATTTTGTTGTAGTCTATGAGCGATTTTTAAGGGTATGCCATGGTCTTTATTGCTAAGTTCGCCGAACAGTTACGATAAACATTGTTCAGCCTGCCAGGTGTTTAGAGCTGGTACAAAAGATAGTTTATTAGCGGAGAGATTATTAACCTACCAGTTTGTATAATTTGAATAGAAAAATGAATATAACTCAACCTCTGTACTCCAAAGAGCTGATAAAGACTCTTTAAATACTAATTTGAATACTAGTTACAAGTCAGTAAGCCCAAAATCTTACCAAAGTTAGATGTGGGAAATCCAACTCCACAGGGAAAAGGCTCATAACAGAAGGATTTCAATTGCTCTTCCAGGCCTCTCTCTTTTGAATTAGGACAGTTATTATCCTTCATTCATTTGCTTCAACTTAACTCAACAATTACAGAACAACTATTATGTATAACAGGCTCATTTAGATGGGAGAGAAAACAAAGACAAGTAAGGTGTGATCCCCAAGCTGAAAGAGCTGGCAATACAATAGGGGTTAAGAACAATGTTCATTAAACTGCCTTTTGCTTTTATAGTGCTACGGTATATAGACCATTTCACTCAATCCTTAAGTATCATGGTTACTGAGGCTACAGAACTTGACATTATTTCTACTGTGATATGAAAAGGGAGCACAATGAAACACAACTGTCTTCAGGGCTTTGCTTTTGTGCTATAGAAAACTGAGATTGATTCTAATTTTAGTATCCATGTGAATGGACTGAGGCATTCTAGAATAGCTTATGAACCACTCCCCCAAGTGGCTCAAGGAGCAGGAAGGAACTGAGAAGGGTGGGAGGCTCCTGGGGAGAACTGTGGCCCAGGCGTTGTCATTGCTGAGGAACCCTGAAGACCACACAAAGTAAAACAAACCCTTCGAACAAACCCTTCCTCAGACTTAGCATCCATTTTAAATTGATGTTTGAAAATACAATATAGAAGACTTTAAAAGAATTTAAAATATTTCCAGACTCCAAGTTTAGTAATTGGGAAATATTTTATTTCCTTCAGAAATTACTTCATGTTTCAGATAAACAACATCGCCATTCTTAAGGAAGTGGCAGCAGTTATAAAAATTATATATTTCTTTTTAATAAGTTTTGGTTTTTCTATTAGCTGTTCATGGATGATTTTTTCAATACAAAAGAATAAAATATTTTGGGGTGATGAGTAACTTAAGACCCAGTAAATAAGAATGCGCTTCCCATCATATGTATTTTTTGTTCCTTTCTTTCAGATTTCCTGTGAAGTGGTTGAGAGCATGTTCAAATGGTTCAAGCAATATAATGCAAAGAAAAAAGTCTTAAAGATTCATTAAAAATAAGTTAATCAAACATTAATAAGAGCATTTTGGTTAAATTTACGAAGTGGTGCTTTTAGACTCATAACCTACTCAACAAAACAATGTTTTCCTATTTGCTTAATTTCGGCAAATGGAGACATTTCCTGATAATAAAGTGCAACATGTGAGCACCTAATCCAAGTCAACTTAACATATACATATCGGTCCCTGGCAAGTCAGGATCTCGGTCTTCCATCCACTTCTCTTCTTAAGCAAATCACTCCATCCATACACAGATCACTTTCTAACTCCCTGCAAGCGTTTCTAAATCAAAGTTCCTCTTAAACCTGTTTTTCTCTCGTTCAATTCATTTCACAGCGATATGCCCATGCAGCCACATCACCTTCCTAAACAGTTCTGGAGACCAGTGTGAATAAAAACCCACAGAGCTTAGAAAGAGGGGGTTGCAATTTACTTGCTCACTCATTTATTGTGTATTTACCATGTGCATGGCAGAGTTTAAATTTGTGGACTATGGGCAATGAGTCTCAAAATCTACCTGGGACATTTTGGAGGACTGGGTCAGGAAATTACTTGGCACACAGATAAGGCAGCAGAGTTCAGCAGAGAAGGATGCTAAAGTTACCTGAGAGCAGGTAAGTTCCACCCTTCTCAGGCACATGCTCATCCCATCACTGGTCCCCTTTCTTTTCATCATGTGTCTGACAAGTCAACTAAGGATAACTAATAAACATTTAGAGTAACGACCACTGTACGTCTGCTCTAAGAAACACAAAAAGCTTGGTGTAAAAACATTATCAAGAGAACCAAGAGAACTTGAGGCCCTTAGTAGGCATCCTCAGACTCCAGTAGGCATTACTTGCACACCAGGCAGAACGCTCTGGTAGGAATGTGATATTAAGAAATCAGTGCTCCGAAGGAGGAGGAGCTCTCTGAGTTTGGGGTCCACAGAGTGTACTTGGAAATCTAGAAACTGTTCTCTTTCCAGTCACTCACTTGTGTAAGAGATCTCTGACTAAAAGCATCAACAAAAAAATCTGAACAATACATTCAGCTATTTAGATTAATGAACTAGTATGGCCCCCTATTATGTTTTGAGCTTTTATTTGAGGTGGACATTAGGTTTCTAGGGTGCACATGTGAAATCATATCATCCATTTAAAAATTGTCTCCAAGAAAAATAAATTCCACATATACTACATTAATTTTACAATATATTTATCATTTGGGCTGTGACTGCATTGTTTGGTACACAGTGGTCCAGTCCAGTCCATACTACAAACTATTGACACTAAAATGTCAACATAAGTCACACAAAGAATCCTAAGACCTGGCTTGAATGTGTACTCCTGGGTCCTCATTCAGTACAGAACAGGCTTTTAAATTTCTGATTTTCAAGAATTTAGAACTGGCATATAATTAAATCAGAAGATAACACTGTTTGCACATCCTGTGCTAAATAACGGCAACTTCAGTTTTCTCTATTGCAAAGCTGGTGCCTACTCTCTTCAGTCCCAGCAAATAGCAGGTAGTATGTTATGCAACCACAGACACCTTATTTCGTGAAAAGCCAATAATGGAAACTTCACTGATAATCATATACATCGGAGAGATGTTCTCTTGAGAGATATGCCGCAGATATGTTAGCTAATGGGTATTTATAAACAAGGCCCTCAGTTATACAGGAATTTGTTTCTTTAGGAATAAGTCCAATAACAACGTTCTGCAAGTCAATGTTATGATAAAATTTTTAAAAAAACATATAGGTCTTAACATTTTGTTAAATTCCTTCTGTAAGTAGGAAAAAAAAAGAATTTCCTTTATGTAACAGAAATGGGTTTTTCACTACGGCCACTGCAAAACTATAATGATGACAAAAGAATACCAGTGAAATGTGTTTTTTAGGTAGGAAACAGGGAAACAGTTACTTTTACATAAATGAGAAACCTTGCTTTTTATAGTGGATCCAACATTGTGATGCTGTGAAGTTCCTGCGGGATGAATGGAGAGCCTCCTGACTGTCTTCCCTATTCTTATAGCTGCAGAAAGAACCATCCCATCAGATCATATGGCAGGTGAGTACATGAATGAACTGTGAGTCTGTAGGTGTCTCTGTTTCTTCCTTTGGGGAGGAGATGGGTTTTCGCTAGCCTTGCTCTAGAAAGCAACGCTGCCTGTTAGTCATTGTGCTACACGATCTGTTCCCCAGATCTTTAACATTACTCCAACATCAGAAAGCAAAATGAAATGTGCTTTGTTGTTTTGTTTTTAGAAACTGCCAAAACACAGGATGTTTCGTTTGTATTTTTCAAATGCCTTGGTCTACAGCATACCTTCCAGACACAGCCCCGGGCCATGTCTGTGCAGCCAGGCTGGACAGTCAGATTCAGACAGCAGAACAGGTCTGTTTAGCCAGCAGCCACAATCTGGAGATGTGAGTCTCACCATGTGCATGACATCAAGATGATCCAGGGCAACCCTGCACAGCTACAATTGAAGTAAGTGGACTTTCCAATCTGCTGTGGTCGGGATGATCAAATTTTGGCTCTAAAGGTATATATTTTTTTTACCCAACCCCACCCCACTTCTCAGTTTCACTGACTATACAATGGAGAGGAAAAAAAATGTTTTTTAAAGGGATTCTTACTATCTTTCTTAAGGAAATTTGGAGAATTTAACAACTGTTGGCCCCTGGCTAATCTCCAAGCTAGTCTTTTTCCAGCTTCGCCTACATCTTGACCCCTCATGGCAAATATTTTAGGCAGTCTATTTATAAAGTTCATCACTTCCCCTGTTACTTCATCTTCAGAAATGCCAATAATTTAGAATCTAGAATGATGCAGCTGGTCTCATAAACTTGGGAAGGGAAAATTCTATGGAACGGCTAATTCTCCTGTTATAAATTAAGAAGTCATTTTATTTTCTTCCAAATTCCGCAGTTAAACGGAAGTAATACTACTGTCCCAAACGTATTTCATTTTATGGTTCAAAGATGCTTCAACATTTTAGAGATCTTGAAAGATCTGTCAACAAAGTATTTAACTCTGCCTTCGTATTCTAATTTGTCACTTTTTAAAAAATACTGATTCATAGACTTATCTCAGATCAATGCATTCAGAATTGGAGTTCCTGATAGTGCTTTTTTCTTTTAATGCACATTAATGTTTAGCCTTCAGGAATGTCTGTATGAGAGAATGAGATCCATTGAACTTGAGTTACAGCCATGTAACTGCCATGTTGGTGCTGGGAATCAAACCTGGGTACTCTGGAAGATTAGCCAGTGCTCTTAACAGCTGAGCTATCTCTCCAGCCCTGGATCTGATGATTCGTAAGAGCTTTCCCAGGTAGCCAAACATGAAGCTGGCTCTGAAATCTTTAGTATTACCCTTGCTTAGGCAGACAGCAGCTGATGACTGGCATGGTTTTGCAGTATCTCCGCAGAACAGAACAGAGAAAGCCATTAGTCTATTCATTTGTGAGCTGATGCACCTGGAAGTTTTTCAGCTTTTGTATGTGGAGAGCCAGTCCACTTGGACAGTGTTACGGACTCTGAAGTGACAAGGATGGAAAGCTCTGACTTTCTCCATAGAGTCCTAACGGGTATGCCCCTTGCTGCACAGCCAGCAACAGGACCTGTCAGTCGCTTCAAAATGAATTCTTTCCACTTGGATCATATTGAATCTTTGGGGGATTTCCAACAATATTTTAAAAATAAATCTTATCTTAGGATATTTACCGACTTGCAAAATCGCTAATAATACAGTAATTTGATTTCAGGCTGTATACTTAATTTGTTCAAGGTGATGACTTCCTGATTACATATATGATGTTAATGTATCATCTACCTGAGATCAAATTCACTACATTTTATGTTCTCCAAAAAAGACATAAAATGTTCTCAGTCTTTCAAAAGTAGTTTAGTTCTCTACTACAGTCTCTGAGAAATGCAGCCATCAGGGGATGCTACCGAACTCCTCTCTTCTTTCCCAGTCATAACTGGATTTATATAATGGGTATCTTGTATCTTGTGTGTGGTGGTGACATTTTGTGGTAAGTGGAACCAAAAGCTGGGATTTTGCTCCACTGTATATGGCAACCAGCCCGTCTTAACTCCAAACAGGTCTGTTTTGTGGTAATCTTATAACACAATAAAACATTTCTGTGTAAACTTGTGAAGTCTTTTTATTCGGCCTACACAACATTATTGTGTTTGTATGTTTACATGTGTGTGCTTATATACTTTGTATTTATATTTGGTAATATGTATTAAGCAAGTCCAGTTCATCAGATTCGATGTATCTTTTAAGGCCACAGTTTGCTGTTAAAGATTTATTCCCACCGTGAAGTCTCCCCATTATCCCTGCACAAACCTGTTCTGAATAGGGATGACATCATAGACATGCTAACATTGAAGGAAGGCCTCAACCCTATGCAAAGGACCTGAGGCAACTAAGAAATGCTGAGAGCAAGAGAAAAGATCTTCCCTAGGGAGGAGCACACCAACTGATTATCCAACCCCAAAGTGTACAGAGTGAGCACAGTGTATTTATATATCTAGGAATATGTAGCAGACTAATATAATAAATATATAATACATCTCAATAGTGAAAGAAAAAGAGGCCAAGAATTTGAAAGATAGCAAGAGCATATACATGAAAGGTTTCAGAGGGAGAAAAGGAAAGGGGGAATTATGAAATTATACTATAATCTCAAAAAATTAAAAAGAATATCTAGCATTAAGAAATTGAATTAACTTTAAAAAAGGACATACTCCCTTCCATCAGCATATTTTCAATAGTGTTCTTTTAAATTACACAAGATTCCTTTCCCCAAAGATAAGATATCCTTCAAGTCCTTTATTTATTTCTTTAGAACAAGAAAGAAAAAGAAAATTGTTGGCTAAAGTTTTTTTTTTAAATTACTTTTGTATGAGATAAAAGTTGCATTTCTTTCTATAAAGAATCCTTGGGGCATCTCTCTGTTGGTGCTCCTCTCTCTTATTCATAACCTGTTCTATATCCTTTGACGATGCAGGGATTGCAGAGGAGGACCAGGCTCGGCATCCTTCCTTTCAGCTGTGTCTAGGAAATAGGGCATGAGTGGGAGGCGAGGAGCCAATCCTCCAAGTTAGCTCCAGATCCCCAACAGGGAGGTTTTGTGGCATACCAGAGAATGGAAAGGGGATTAGCCTAGCTTGTCCTACTTCTGGTCCTTCTTCACAGTTTCATTAGTTCCCTGAAATTTCAAATGAAACCAAAGTCCTAGGCAAGGCCCGAGCAGTTTTTCAAAATGGAAAAGCATAATTGAGAATATGGCCTGCCGTAAAAACCACGAGAAATCCTTTGCTTTCTCAGGGGGCACGAGCTGCCCACACTCCCTTTTCCAGGATACTGCCAGGGCTTGGTTTCATCTTTTAAATCTCACTTTAGGTGTCTCTTTCTCTACTGAAGACTACCCTGAGAGAAAGCGTCGAACACTTCATTACATCAGCACTGACTTTTCATGTAACCTGTACTACAGTGTTGAGCACATCGAATTTATAACTTCACTTGGCATTTTCATTTGCTCATGAGATTGACTTTCTCAGGGTTGTCATCGGCCACATCTGTATCTCTAATACCCCACTAACCTCTGAATGCACAGACTGACCAAGACATTCAAAGTTGGCATTTATGAGCAAGTGCTGAAGAATACAATTTTAAGGGCAGAGCCCAAACGACCATGTTTATTTTTTTATGTAAATCTCAGAATGGAAAGCGTTGCATGCCTATGCTTAAAATCCACATTTATCCTTTAACTAGGAATTCTTAAGCCAGTCTTTACATGAAAAGCACCCAAGCAGCTTTCCAAACCCACAATGCCCAGATGGCAGCTCAGCTTAATCCAAATCTGGAGGTGGGATCTGAGTATCACATGTTTGAAAAGCTTCTCATCTAGTCAAGGTTGAAACCCTATGACTTAAATGAACTATACAAGGAAAACTCAATGTTCTGCCTTTGTTACTTAACATACATCCAGGACTAACTCTGTCACACATATTTTGCATGACTTTGTTTGTGAGAAATTGTTGGTTTTATTCCCTGAATGATTAAACGTTATGAAAACACTTTTAAAAAGGCAGTATTAATGCATATCTCAGTCTGCTTCTGGAAGTATTACTAATAACATAATTATCTTTTATAAACTTGTCCAACATCATGGCTATCTCCTCATGCTTCAAATAATGTAAGACATTTATGATAAATACTTATTTTCTATATATTTAGAATTCAAATAAATTTGATGCTCCATGGCATCTTAAGAGTGTCTATTATAGTTGGGAAGTTCTAAAAAAGATGAAGTCAAATCATATACCCCAAATTGTGTTAGGAAACAGAGGTAACTACATGCCTTAGTGGTTTTGTTGTAAAGAGTGAGTGCTGACCAGAGAGGCAGTACCACACAGAAGGCCGAATTCCTCTTGTCAGCAGGCACCGGAGTGATGGAGGGGGCTATTTATTCCTGTAGCAAGTTAATCCCAAATAATACACAATAACAAAAAGACATTTATAATAAAAGCATCCTAAAATACAAAGGACATTTGGTGTTTTCATGGTAATCCAAACAAGCACTTCTTTCTCTTCAATACAGAAACAAAGGAGAATCAAATGTAGTTGCTAATGGGAGATGTGGGAATCTGGCAGGCAACACATGGCATTAAAAGTATGGTAACTATTAATTATGAGTCCCAAGCTCATACATTTGATAATTTCAAGGTATCTGAGTGCCACTTGACCTCTACCAGGCTCTGTCCTCGCTTCTATTCAAAATTATGACAATACTTTGCAAAGAAACTGTGAGAGGAAAGAAAATTAATACTGTTCCCTAACAATGAAAAACAAAACAAAACAAAATCTAAACAGGCTCCTTTTCCATTTTTAAAGCTCCTTTATTGACCCAGAAATACTTATTTTAAAATCTAAAAGCCACATTTGATGAATAAAGTATATGCATTAGCTTTTATATATAGCAGCGCCTATCTTAAACCATCACTTTGTCTCAAATCTAACACTGGTTTCAGGATTTTGAACTACGAAGAAAAACTTAGAAGGTATGCTTGAACTTGAACTTTCCAGAATATGCACCGCAGTAATTAAATTAACTAAATGATTCCTGAAGTTCATTTAAAATCCAGTAGAACTTTGTCTATTAACTCAAATCCCTAAATAAAAACTATATAGATTACAATAATTCCTACAAGTGAAGGTTAAAAGGGAAACAACTCAATGGATGAAAACCAAAACAGAAATCAGCAGACAATGATGAAAAGCTGCCTGCTCACACCTTAGTTAGCTTCACTCTATGACTGGAAAGTGCACTTTACAAACAGTAATAAGATACTGCTTGCAAAAAGAGGCCTACCAAATATTCAGTAATTTTCTCCCTTTAGATAACAATATAGTACATCCAACTAATGCTCGTCTCTCTTCTGTTCAGAAAGAACATAAACATATGTATTATGTTATTCTCGAATTACCAAATACTTTTTTGTAACCAGCCATGGAAAATTCAGAAGGAATAGTTGAGTCCTTCCTTGTTACCTAACAGATATGATGTGTGTAGGGTCTTAGCTCAGTGTGAAAGAGAATAGGCTCTGGAGACCATGTGGGGTGGAGGTTCATGCGTTGCTCTTACTGGGTAATTTTAGGTAAATTACTTAAAATGGTTTCATCCACATTTCTTCACCTGAATATGATAAAGGCACAATATAGTAGAATGTATTAAGTTTTGAGGAATAAATAAGCTAATAAACTTACAACGTTTCAAGATCTTATTACAGTTCCTAAGAATAAGGTCTCCAAAATTGTTAGCAACTGTATTTACTACCAACAACAACTGCAATACATGGTTCTCATAAATTAACAATGCAAACTGTTGACACATATCCTGAATGTTACACGAGTTATTAGAGATGTGTTGGGTAGGGACAGTGGAGAAAAGTAGAGGCAGAATTCCTAAGTCACAGTTGAAAGTATCAGTTATATTTATAGATCAGTCCTACTTCATATGACCAAGCCAACAAGTATTGAAAACCAACTGGGCAACATATGTCACTGCAGATGGAAAAAAAATGCAACTGTCTTGATGTTCTTGAAAGAGAGCTGAGTGGAAAGCCTTCTGGCCACTGCTGTCCAGTGCACCATTATCCGTGCAGCAAGAGGCTTTGATGCATTTATGCAATGAGAGAGACTTTGACAACTTTCTTACTCTATGAATAATACATATTTTGGGGACAGTTTCATAAAATGATCTATCTTTGCTCTAAAAAGACACATGACTAAGCAAATGCAAATAAAGTATCACATCCTAACCACAAAGAAAGGTATGCCTATCCCCATTGGAAAGACCATCTTCACATCTTTTTAAAAGGTTGAGGACTCATCCTTATTGGAACTTGAAGCAACTCACAAAACTCTAAGTGTTTTTAAGATGAAACGCTTCCAAAGCTCATCTCCCCAGTAACCAGAAAGAAATTTACATTGGAAAGTATATTTGCTTTAGTTTTTAAAAATCAAGTAAGATTAGAAATCGGATTACTTCTTTATAAGGAACGCATTAATTTTTCAAAGGAAGGCTTATCTCTTTTATAAAATCCAGTATTTCACAAGGCAAAACCTATTTGTGAATATTCAACTTCTGTGAATCATGTTAAAAGGAGCAAACTTTTTCTTCTTAATGACATTTAAGATTGTTTCTATGCAGTGAGTGATGTGTAGAAGATTTTAGGATTAACAATTCAGGATGACTAAATTTGCACATGGAGTTTGGTCTTGAAATAATTTTGCTTTTCAGACTGTACCAAGATAAAGATTGTAGTTAGCCTGTGTCCACACAACCCCTTCCTCAACAGCAGCAGTAGGTCGTCAGGCTAGTCTACCCTCAGGTCTCCCTCCATCTCACTGTCAACAGGTGTAGAGAAAGACAGGAGGACTCAGTGCAAGTCGCCTCATTAGCTTCCTGTGATTCTCAGCTCTCTGTGCCAGCACAAATATCAGGGCCACCAAAACCCCCCAAATGCAAGCGCCCACAAATTAATTAAAGATTATGCGATATGTACAACTATGGATAAATTAAAATGTTAGAAGGGAAAAACAAATGACTCACGTGACAGGGTCTTGCTCTGTAGCCCAGGCTGACCTTGAAATTGAGATCCTTTGCCTCACCTCTGAATAGCATGCATGTGTCACTGCGCCCGGCTTTTATGATTCACCTCAAATCTATGTGCTTGCCCACCAAAAACATTATACAATCAATTTAGGATAGACTTGTACACATCATCATTTTAAAAATGTTATACTAGGATTCCTTTTACTTTAAGAATTGAGAAAACATAACAGTTGTGTAGTTTAATTCTACAGAGATAATTTACCAATTAATTTATATGCTGCAACAGCAGTGCCAATGAGTTCCAACTGTAAGTTATTTTCTTGTTAAAATGTGCAAAACTATTTTAAAACATTGTAGTTTATACTGCATGAATTATATATGGGATGGAATCAGTTTTGTGATATACAAGACTTCTGACACAGTACACCTGAAGTGTACTTTCTAAAATTTCCTATGCAAGAGACCTAGAGCTAGCTTTTCTAAATATGTATTTTATCAACATATATCTATATTATCATTCCTTTATACAGTTTTAATCTATACTTTTAGGTCATGTAAATTTTTAAGTTTGATTTCCCTGAGATTTGGGTTGTTACTCAAGTCTGAAATTATTTTAATAATTTAAAGTTATCATTCAAGCTACATTTGAGTGTTTAATTAAGAAATATACTTAGTATCGCAAACTCTTTAAAAATGTAAATATGTCCAGAAATTATTTGCATATAAATGTATATGTAGCATATACACATAAAACTTAAAATCCTGTTATATAATTAAGTTCATTAATTTAGGATGTACGCAATGCCCATTATTCAAGTTTTAAGAATTTATATAAAGTAGAGAAATTATTTTCAGTAAAGACTACATAAACCTGATTTTTTTTAATAAAGGATGAAGGTAAAAAACCTTAATGAACAAGATTGTACTCAGAAAAAGATTGCTTATTATATATTTAAAATGTGAGTGTATATAAAACAAAATATCACAATGGTCTTTGCAAGATGAATCTCTCTAAAGTTGGGAATTTATTTGATAGTTTAACTACTTGAGATTAATTTGATGATGTTGTCTGTTAGATTAAACAGTTGGTATTTATTACTGTCTCTTTATTATTCTATCAAAGAATAATTTAAATGAAGCTATTACTTATTAGAATTGTAGACCCAAGTCTAGTATGTGAGTAGGTTTGTATTTAATTATGCAGGAAACAACATAATTGGAAATTTGATAATTTTGCCAAAATCATCTTTGGTTTATTTGAAACATTCCTATTAATATGTCCTCTTACATTTAATCATTAAAGATATTTGTGGACTTCTAAGATTTTCTTTTTAATAGAAAGTAAATAATTGGTTAAAAAAATGTCTGGAAGAAAGCCTTTAGTCTAGTCTAAAAGTTTCTTAGAAATCTTAAGGGATGAGTACAATAAAACTAGGGCAATGCATATATTCTCAGTTACTCTTTTACAAACCCTGCAAAAGTGACTCTAGTGGCATGTTCTGACACATTCTTCGCATAAAGCGAGCCCTGTGTGTGACAGCGGGACAGATTGTGTGCATCTGCTGGGAGCCAGCCAGACGACCGTGGAAAAACGCACATGGATACCTTGGCACAGCAAACAAAAAATGGAGAAAAAAAGACCTGGAAGAGAAAGTGCTCAACTTTAATTGAAACATTCTTTCCAACATGATGAACATCGTCCAACCACTTCTTGTAGCCTGTCAATTTTACATGTACAAATGTGCTTTAAAAAGGATCCTTTATAAATTAGTGCTGTTTCGTCCTTTCGTAGCACTAACTATTGACTCTGGCATTGTATTACTTATTAAAATTATGTTAAATGTAATAAGCACAAGGGTTGCAAAAGACACATAGTGGTTTGTTACAGGAACATTGAACTTCAAAGAGCCTTTCAGGTTCAAGTGAAAATTTTAATATCTGAGTTAAGTTTTTAAATTGTATGCGTATTATACTGTCAAGTGCCAAGGATGCCTGAACTCAAATATTCAGTAAATGTGACTATTGTAAGTGGTGCTGTAATATTCCATCTTACGCTGATCAACCCCAATATTGTTTGAACAGTTGGCTCAATGGCAGAAGAGAACTCCATACACACAAACAAATGCATCGCTAGCAATAAATCATATCGGGAAGTTCTCTTGGATGCTCTGATTACAATGAAAATTTATTCTATACAGTATACAATGCAAATTTTAAACTGGAGACAAAGTTGTTTAATAGATTAGGAGTCTGACTGAAGCAGCTGCAGTCAAAAAAAATCCTGGTGATTAACAGCCATTTTCCAGTAATCATAACCCTGGAAAGGGCTACTAAGCAGGGGGAGGGGGTTGCAGATGGGAATAATTCTCTAAGCCCATATGCCTTAGAGGGCTCCATCATCTTCATGCAGACTTATTATTATTATTATTATTTTTAAATTAAAGCTTTTAGAAGCATCCTTGATTGCAGTGTTGGGAGCTGTCCATGCTGTTTTACCACAGGGAAGTCCACTCTGCAAGTCTTCCTTGCGCTGAGCACTCTTTTATCCAGGCATTAAAACAAGGTTAGGAAAGAAAGCTGAAATGCAAGGTGCACACCAGAGGGTCATTATTCAAAAGCGGGAGAACTGTTTCAAGCAGACATAACTCCCCTGGCTGAATATATTGGGAAGGCTTTGTCAACAGTACCTACTGTCAAAATATCATTTTTTGAGAAAATAAGTGAATACTAAAACAACAAAAGAGGGCAAGTAGTTTCTTGCACTAGAAATATTCCGAGATTTATCAAAATTTCCTGAATGTGTCTTTTATATGTCAAATGCTAAAGTCCTTGGTAAAATTCTGCATTTTCTGTGCTTTATATTTCTTCTCACATGAGTGAAAATACCTAAATTAAGTTCATTTGTTCATTGCCTTAAAGTAGGTAAACTGTATTCAGAATTAATAGTCACTCAAGGAAATAATAATAGTAGAAATGTATTTACTTATCTAGTCAAATAAAAGTACATTTTATCTTTATGAGTAAACATTTATTCACCAGGTTCTATATGATACATGCTATATGTAAGCATGCTTGTGAAAGAACATAAAGATGACTTCAATACCACTCATTTATTCTTCATAAAGAATTCTATTACCACACACAGCCAAATTATAAAGCAAGGTAAACAAATGCTGATAGAGCCCTAAAGGCAAGTGCTGGCTTAAACAAACGGAAAACTACAAAATTCTTAGAGCACCTTCAACTCTGTGCATAGCCACTTTTTCTGGATTGAAATCCTATTGAAACCACTGCTGTTAAAGCAATAATCTATCTAAAGTCAAAACTTTCAATAAATGCCTTATAACAGTCAAGGATGAAATTACTTTTATTCCTGTGGTCCCATTTTTTGTTCTGAAAATAATATCTGATCTGTGAAGATTCTGGTTTTCCTGGAGGAAGAGGTGTATTTTATTTAGTAGTCATAAAGTTGACCCAACATAGAGTCCAGACAAAACATTTGACCTGACAGTAACTCAATGATCTAAAGATATTGCAGGAATAAAAAAAGTAAAAAACAAACAACACCAACAAAAAAAAAACTATTCATCCAAGCATTTGTGAGAGATCTTCATTAGTCAGATATAAAATTGTTAAAATAAAGTGGTACTTCAGCAATTTAATAATTACTGGGCATTCATTATATGTCTGCATAATGTTTCTAAGCACAGGGCCTTCAAAGACCCTTCAAGAGCTGGATGTTATGGCTCCCATTTTACAGATGCTGACCTGGGGTTTTCTGGAGGTTAGATAACCTGCTTTAAACTACAGCCAGGGAACTGCCAGACAGATTTTGAACCCAGTTGGGGCTGTTGCTCTACATCATCATGCTCCACAGTTTATAGGCGCACAACGTATGTAATGGTGCATGTGTGTAATTATGGAACAGCAAATAAGCATTGCAGTAGGTTCTTTAAATGCTTTGTGTTCATTTAAATGATTTTCTCTTTCTTTCAGACTCACCACCATTCCTCTCATGCTTCGTGCCTCTGATTTAATCTGCTCTCATTCACCTCCACTTTCTACTTCATAAACACATATGTGCACACATGCACACACACCTGAGATCTGACCAAAGACTTCATAGAGTCTCACAGAAGCAGTTAAATTGTTTTAGCTTATACATAAATGTAGCCTCTTCTGAGAGCTCAAGAAAGTGTTCCTTGTTGTTGTGAATGTGCCATCCACTGACTTTAAAACCACAGTAGTTTCTGACAGAGACACTATCCTGTAGTCCTTACTTTTTCAAGCTCAGTACGTGGAGCTCTTTTGTAACATAATATTGTCCTGTGTTGAACCACACCAGTGGATGAACCACACCAGTGCTTCAAGTGTAAAAAAATAAGTTAACGCCTGAACCTATTTTACAGTCACACATGGGTAGTTAAAGCAAGTTCAAAGTGCACGGGCTTCCACGATACCAAAAGATTTATTTTTTCGATAAGGATGATCAGATGGACCAAAAATAATAAATATTAAAAAAGGGAAAAAAGGGTCAAGCGAGGAATTCGTAAGACTGTTTCTTAAGTTATTAGATGAAAGAAAAGAAGGAGATGGCTCACAGTGCTCACTCTCAATGTCAAGAGACATTGTCAGTCTGTTTGGACCAACCAGCCCTGGGAACTGAGAAACTTAGGCAGGCCCTTGGAAATCTATGCGCATCTCTATGGAAATTGTTCTTAGTTCATAAAAAGAGAGAAAAGTACAAGTATAAAAGAAAAATGTAGGTAACTATTTCCTTAACCACTAACCTATATAAACTTATTGGGCTTCCAATAAATCCGGTAAGTCAAATCCTGCACATTTTGGCTTTTTTCAAACAGCCAGGCTGGCTACTTTCGCTTAGCGAAGGAAGATAATCCAGATGGAATTAGATCTGGATTTATACATTTCAATTTAGCAAATGTAAGAATTGTAACAAATGTAACAATTGTAAGAACTGTAGAATTGTTTCAGGTGTTAACTTATTTCCTTTGTTAACTTAAACAGTTAACAAAGAAGGGGAGAGGATCTATGGTGTAGATTTTCTATGTCCTTGATCACAGAAACCTTTACAAAAAGACCACCAGCTTAGGAAGTCTCCTCAAATATGGATAGAAATCAGGCACCTTGAAGAAGTTCTTGGTTAACATAGCTTAAAATCTCTAAAATGCGTGACCACACTACCTGCTAGAAGAAATTCTAAAGAGGTTCAGGCATTAAAATCAAGAACAGTTTGCAAGATAGTATACTTTAAAATCTTCATACTTGAAACTTGACAGAGGGTGAACAATGTTTATCAGGGGAGGTGATTTAAACTTTCATACCTTTTTGGACTATCCTAAGAAAACAAAGAAATCTCCAATTATATTTTAACTTAAAGCAAAGTGAAAGGTTCACACAATTTTCAATGGGATGTCTAATTCGTAACACAATAAATATCATTTTTACTCTTGTTTGTATTTATAATATATGCATCAAGGTTCAATCTTTCTTTTTTGTTAGAGGGCTTGGCTCACAGATATTCTCATCAGTTTCTTCTTGGTTTTCTGAAAAGATCTATTACATAAATCTTTCAACACTTTGTTTAAAATGTGTATTATCGATATCGACAGAAAAATAGTTGCTTTTGATATTTAAATAAAATGAAAATAATCCGATTTATCTATTTTTAAAGGAACATAAAGTTATATTTCCTTATTGGAATGTTCAGTCAATGTTATTTAGAAAATTAATAATTGGTTTAGTTTGTTACTGACTAAATTAAGATTTATACTCTGTTAGAACATTGTGAAAGCAATAATTTAGTTTAAAAATAAAAGTGGAACAAATATCTATTATGTAGCACCACTTTCTCCTGAAGGGTCCCATTTAATCTATTTCCAAAGGTGAAGGCTTGTTTTAGAAGGGTGTGCTGGCAATAATCAGACTCCACCTCGCACAAATGAGAATTCACTACTCTGGCAGCTAGAAATTATTTTTAATAGGATTTAAAGAAAAGAAGCCCATTGGTAAGTGTTCAAAGTATAACTGGCAATTAAAAGCTACTTTTAAACACTTGTTAATTTATGTGCCAAAGAGAAGTAGACGTTTCAGACCAGTTTCAAGGGCAAGGATTATTAACGCAGATATTTAGAAATCAACTTACTTAACATGATATTAGTAAAATTACCTACACATATTTTCCCTCTTGTACTCTGTATTTTGATCTAATAATTATTAAAAATGTTAATGCTTATCAGTAAAAAATCACAGCAGCATCACATATTGTAGTGGAGCATTGCTGTTTCCTGACATGAGCAGATATAAAGTCTTTGATGTTAGTTTGAATCATAAAATGATCTGACCTGTCAGTAATCTCAGGCATAAGCTTCACTGAAAAGAAACATTATATTTTTCTTTGTACAACAACAAAAACTCCCACAGGTATCTGATCAGGCCTGCAAACACTATGTAAGCAGGTAGTAAGGAGGCAGCCCCATTTTCTAATGCACACTTCTTGTTTTATGCATTCTAAACTGCTACATGGGAACAAAAAGGAAACATACTGAATCCACTTTGCAGTTCACATCTTAGTGATTTTAAGAAGGCAGGGTTTGCAAGTTGAAGAAGGGAAACCTTGTGCCTTTCCTTTCCCAGAGCCACCGCTCAGGAAGGAGGCCCTCTGCCGTCAGCCTACGCTGGAGGAAAAGGACATGACTTAGGGCTGAAATCACTCTGAGACAGAGGAGGGGAGCTTATCGTGTGGCGCTGTGCACTGTATCTGGTCTGCAGCCAGAAAGTTTTCATTTTTTAGCCTGGTTGCCAGTACCTGCCCTGCACACATAAGAACAAAAATATACCAGCTCTACCTCAGGAACTGTGTGGATGTTAAAAAGAATTAAAAGAGTTTATTTCTCTTTCTCTATCCTGAGTGTAATTACTGTTTTTAAAAAAGAAAGAGCTAAAACTATAGTAAGTGGAGGCTTCCATTTTTTTTTTCTTTTTAAACTCCTCAAACTACCTTCCCACAAAGGCATTTAAGTCAAATTGTACATTTACAGACTCACCTATACGATGGATATAACTTAAAACATCTGCTTAGACACATATGTTTTGTTCTGATATAAAAAGTGTGGCAATTTAAAGAAATATAGGGCCATTATATTCTTAAAATATGTGTTCTTCTGTGTGTGTTCATTCATTAAAGAGATCTTTCACTGCAATTAGGTAGTTGGTCCTATAAAGCCTTCCTTGTGTGACCATGATTTCTAAAAATAAAATGTTCCACTGAATATTTCAGCTAAATAACCACACCTTTAAAATTATTATTAAGAGATCCCAATCCATCTTGTTACATTAAAAATAACATCTGCTTTCTAGAATAGTTTGTTATATACCTTACACAAGGTCAACAATTAATTACGAGATAAGAAATGAAAGTCAAGTTTATTACCTACCAGGAAAATTTCCTTATTTTCTCCTAGTTACTTATATTAACAAATATATTTTCTAATTTCATAAAAACTAAGCATATTTAAGGCAAAGGTACCAATATTTAGGGTTTGGGGAATGGATGCTTTCTATTGTTACCATTTTAACTTGCTGAAAATACTACAGATACATTTTTTTAAAATGTAGTTTTAGGCTTGTTTCTTTTAAGCACTTCACATCCTCTAACAAAAGGCCATGCCTAACACCTAAAATTCAACATGCTAGAAGCTCACATTATCCTAAAACAAAGTGCAACGTCTTCATATGTATGTTATCTATCACAGGATGCAGGAAGACAATCCGTGATGCTCAGGATGCAATCTGGGGAAAGAAGGCTCCCACTAGGAACTGCTTCAAAGGTTGCTTCCTTCAGTCGCTAAAACAAGTTGAAGGGACTTTATTTAAATCATCACTGAAGACTCACACTGTCATTCAGTAGGCAGGATGAATACCACTGCTTCATTCATTTCAAATTTTCTGCATTAAGAATTATTAAAGTCTCTCAAATGTATACATTATTAAAGAGTACTTATTCCTACAGATTTTCTTTACAATAAGTTTACTGCTTTTATTGCTTGTCATATCACTGATTTCCTGTACAATGGCCTCAGAAAATTATATTCATGTGTACTCTGAATTTTGTTTACAATGGTTGTATTTTAAAAATAAAATAAGTCCTGAGATTGGATTTCTGGAATAAAACAGCAATGTATAGCAGATATATAACAGTGACAGCAAATGTTACTTGTTTTGCCAATGAATCTAAGCTGTAGATTTATATATCAGGTAGCATAAATTCCTTCCTCTGCATGAATGTGCCTTTTTTGTGCAATGAGAGCAAGTAAATGTAAAATAATATTATGTCATATTATCTTTCAATATTCTTACATTTTACTACGGTATTATTTGTCATAAACATTATTTTTCTTAACAGACAAAAAGAATATGGGCACACTGGTGCTATCTATATACTTTCCCAGTGGGGCTCGGGAATATATTTCTCAGCACCCTTTATTTTTATGTCTTAGTAGTGCACACAATATGATAGTTGTCAAAATTATCTGAGTGTACTTCAGAGTTGTGAGGATGAATACTGGAAATGTCAGTTTTGTTGTTTCATGGTCCTCTATGCTGAAGCACTGGACATTAAACCAGCAACAGGAGCTGGTTTTCAGAGGAGAAGAATCTTGATGGTTTTCTTTGCTCACTAACTAGAAGAAATCATTACAAATCATTCCATTTCTCACGCGCCATTCTCTTACATACCGCATGTTCACTTCAGTTCTCCAGGGGAAGCAATACGGCTCCTGTGGGAAAGGCCCACCCCTTCCTAGATGTTTGCTTCCCTAAATGAAAGGAGCACACCCCCTTACATTCTTTGAACATTTTCCAACAAGCAAAGAATTGTAATAACACTGTATCACTAACTAAAACAAAATAATCCATAAGCAAAATTTGCTAATATTTTGTGTATTTTTAAAGCAGAACTACCCTCCCTCCCCCACCTNCTCTCTCTCTCTCTCTCTCTGTAACAGAATTAACTAAGCTCAGATCTAGCATTTACACTTTGGTCCTCCGAGCAGTGTGTTAGTGAATGTGGTGTGTACACAAGTACTGTGACAGCTCAGGAGCAGGCCCATAGATGCTACAAGCTTTTGAACTTGAATTTAGAACTATAAGGGGAATGTCCCCCTTCTTAACTGTATTAAAGGAAAAAAAAATCACAAATTCAAATACCAATTGTCTTAGGTAGAATCAGAGCTGCCAGAAGTCACAGTTATGCGAGAATATCGCTAGTCTTTGCTCTGATTCTAAGGAGGGAAAACTTGCTCTGACGTTCATGTCCACTACTGTCTACCTCATGAAAGCACTTCGTGAGCCATGAGAAATTACGTCCTAATGAGCTTCCCTTCCATTACACAGAGCCATTTATTCCCTAATCAAGTTTTTCTTTTGCTATTTTAAGAGAAACAATACTCCACATTTGTGGAAGTTTGTGTACTAATCTTTACTCTTATTTTTAAAAATCTTTCTGATGCAGCATTCACATAGAAATTCACATGTGAATACATGGAGTTCACAAAAGTTGGGATCTCTTGAGGGAGCTTTTGCTTAAATGAAATGATGAATTCTTTTACCATCCTTTTACCAGCCTTTTGATGATGAACTCAGCTATATAATTTTCAGGTCCACAAAATGGAAGATCTACTATTTTTTTCATGTGTAATAATAGTGAATATAAGGAAAGGTTACATGACTTGTAACTGAAGGTATAAACCCATTAGACTTAGCAGAATGTTGTTAAAGTCAAAGTAAACCAATATGTGTCACAAGTCCATAGATAAAACAACTAATTCACTACAGCATCCGATCTTATTATAGTAATGCACAGAAAATTAAACACATAAATATTAATTTTATGTATCACGGAATATGTAGGCAATGAAAATGCAATGTTTACACTTATGGATGACTCATTAGTGTTTTATTGTGTGAGACACTAGGAGGCATCAGAAGGGTAAAAGGACTTCAATTTTAGAAGAAAGAAGAAATTGCTGAAGTGTTGGATGTGTATGAAGTTTGAGTTTTAAAAATGCTACAGGTAAAACAAAATTATATGCTAACAAAGTCTCAAACCATTGTATTTTGTCATAACTGATGATGTTTATATAACATTTATAAAATACACATATATACATATATATTATTTCACCAAAAAACACCTATAAAGATACATTTTGGATGTATTAGTTCATAACTACATAACTATTCATTTTAATTAAAAATATACTTGGTAACAGAACAACAAACATATTGGATATTGACAATTATGCATTTTCTGATCAATACCATGAGGATGTTTTATTTCTAGCCAATTCTGCTTTACATTCTACACAACTCTTCTGAAATAGTCTAATGCATTTAAGCTTTATGGTAACCTTCACACAACCAAGACAACTTGATGCCTGTTCATAGAGAATTGATGGAAATTAAAATTTAAGCAACAAAAAAGCACGTAAAGGAACATACTTTCTTTTACTGCACTATTGAAAGTCTATTACTTAAAAACCGAATTTTCCACTGTTTGAATTGCTCTTTATAATGACGAAGCAACAGGGCTGTGGCATACTTATCTAGCAATCTCTTGGAATCAGAGTGTCTTGCCGTTCCTCAGTAATCGGCTTTTATCTCTGCCCTATCAGAATAGCACGTGAACTGTGTAATCTGCCTTTTGTAAGGTGTACCCTGTTGATGCTTCGGTTTTGTGACTTGCCTCTGTAATCTGATTGGATTTCTCAAAGGTAACAGATCTCAGTGAAGAGTTAAGCTTCACTGAATGCAGGGACATCCATGAGTCCATGGGATCTAGGTATAGTACTGAGAATGAGGTCAGAGCCAGCTCTTCTTCCCCATGTAGCATACAGGCTAAGAATCAGAGACAGAAACGAAAGCCTCTCATTTGGTTCAAACCATTACTCTACATGTGTAAAAGAAATACTCATGCTGTTCTAAGCTAGACATTCATTAGAGAAGCATTTTCTTAAAAGATGCTATTTAAAAAGTTAAAAATTAATTAGTAATCCTTTTGCAGTCCACTTTGCGAACCTTAACTGCACATTACATTTCTCCACATTGCTTTGAATCATGCCGTGAAAACCTTGGTTCTCTGCTTAATAACTATTTTTTCATTATGTAGTACAGTTCTTACTGTAAAGTTATTTCCCCATTTCTGTCACTTACTGAGATTTCATAGGCTAAAATATATTGCATAAAGTTGGGAAATAAAAACCACAAAATACACAGAAATAAACAAAAGAAAGTTTTAAAAGATAATGCTAACCTTTACCAAAGAGTGATATAGTATAGTTCTCTATTAAAGAAATTTATATACAATGAATAATTTATTAGAAATACATAATTGTATTCCGTTCAGCTTATTTATTGAGTAAGGTGAAGGCCAAGGAGAAAACTGAAAAAGTATTTGAAAGCTATAGAATATACTGTTTTTCAGGAATCAATTTTCAGGAATCATTGCTTACTTTCTTATAGGAATGAATAAATTCTCCCAAACTTTTGTAAAATAAGCCTGTTTATAAAGAAAAAAATGAGACAAGTTACAAGTCTTTGTGAGTGAAGTTTCCTCTGGTTATTTAGTGTCTGTGCCCTGGAAAGTTAAGGCCCATGATTAACTTTAAAAGGAGGGAAGTTGTTTCTTATTATGATATGGCCATTTGTTACATCAACAAATATCAAAAAAACATTAAGATGAAATAAATGGCACACCTGAGCATTATCCTCTGATATATTCACATGTACCACAACCAAGATGTAAATAGCATAATTAATGAATGAAGTAAAATACTGTTTTTAATAAGGCATATGAGAACTGCACAACACATTCCAAAGCTGTGTAAACCATATTAATAAGAACAGCAATTTTTTAAAAATAAAGTTCAGCACAGCTTGAAGCAAAGATAATTTCCAGCTATTGGCCCTTTTACTTGACTGGGAAATCAAATTTTAAACAAAAAATTATGGGTAAAGTATGTTTTGATGAATACTTTCAGAATCAAGATTGGAATCTGATTCATGATTAAATATCTTATTCTTCAAGTAGTACAAAACTCTTGACTTAAGGAATTTTTTTCCTAAGATAGGACATAGAGGCATCTCATTTTACCTACCATGCACTTGCTTTGGGACTACTTCTAAACTTAATGATTAATTTCATCCTTATACTAGAGGATGATAATGAGGTTTATTGCCTGCGTTTTCCATAATTGAATCAATAGGTGCACAAAACTCCACTTGTGCCATACTGATACATACTGAACTGTTTTTTTAAGACTAGCCCAAACTGGCATTATTTTAAAATTAAATGAGATAGTTTAGCTGTAAATTGAAAATTGCTGAAACAATTAAGGCTAAAATTGGTATGACTACAAGGTTAAGCTTGGCTCACAGGTGGCCACATTTCATGTCCTAGCAAGTCTTCAGGGAGGGGGAATTATTATTCCCCACATAAATATCTTTACTTTGTAACCACAATTTCATTGCAAGTTGCCACTGACAGAGAGCCTGTTCACTCTTCTGGATTGGCATGGAACGGCAACTAGAGTTTTCTTTACAGCGCGTAGAAAACATGTGCAGTCATCAAGTATTTCCTAAGACAGTTACTGTTAGAGTTACTATCAGATTAACAATAATAAAACACACTTTGTGTCAAAGCAATGAATTCTCCACCGAGGACCAGTTACAGAACCGGCAGAGAGGCTGATTCTACTTACAGGGTCAGCATTTACATACAAAGTATTTTTTATGGGACATCCGTTTCAAAAATGTGAGGAAAAGGCTTTCCACAAAGAATGACTGTAGCATCTAGAATAGTACAAAATGGTTCAGGTATGAAATTTCCCTTAAGAATTAGTGGCCTTGCTTCTGGAGAGGAAACAACATTAGCATTGAACTTAAACACTTGCATAATACATAATCATATAATACACAATGTGCTCGTCTCTGTAGACTTCCTTTATGGCTAACTTTGTCACTTAGTTTGGTAACTTTCATCCAAAGTCCAAACAGAAGGCGGGCTAAGGGACTTAGTCCTGTTTGTTTTTAAACAGCTTAATATTTCCCTTGATCTAAACAACAGTGCACATGCTGAAATCCAAACACGAACTGTGAAATGCATAGACTACCATGGCCAGGGCACTGCTTCTGGTCCCCACCAATGAAGCTTTCTCAAGCCAGCACTTTGGTGAGGCAAGAGGATGCACAAAGGTGGCCTCTGGCAGGCAGCCCTGCTGGAGCTTAAAGCCATCCCGAGAACTAGTGGCTCATAATTCAAACTCAGGGAAAATCAATCTTGGGGGCAACTCACAGGAACATCTTTCCACAGAGAACTAACTGCTAAATTTTAAGACATCTACTTCAAGGTCACAGAACAGTCTGTGAAATTCTAAAATCCACCAGGCTCCACGTTCTCCACCCTATCAAGCATACTAATGACGTGAACTAACTTCATGAAACTTTAAACAAACTGATTTGACAGGAACGAGTCAGATGTGATTTCAATAACGGATGGCAAACAGATACAACTACCTAAAAAGTTACTTTCAGCTATAGAAGGAAATCATAAAATCTAAAGAAAAGAATGCACAACAAGCCTCAACTTAAGCCTTCCAAAACGGAGTTGGGATAGACCACTGCCTGGAGGAGGCTGGTGCAGATTTCAGAGACAATACCCAGGCTATTTCTATTCTTTTCGAGAAATGTCAGAGGTACTTACATGAAGGAAGACTCGACCAGATTAGTCCTTGGAATATTTTCCTTTCTTAAAAGAGGAAGAGAGAAAGAGAAAAAAAATAACGATAATCTTTACTTCATCCAGCCTTGCAGTGCTTCTCCACCTGATTCAAAGCTGCAGGCAAGGCGACCCACACAGAACCTTCAAAGTCAATCCAATAGCAGCCCGAAGATGTCTGGGTGTACGCGTGTGCTCAAGTGTCTGTGACTGCGAGCCGAACGAGCAGGGAGCTGGAGACGAAGTGTGCGTGTATGCGCGCGGAGGGGGGGCGAGGGGGAGGCGCGCACGGGATCGCGCATTCGCGCGCGCACTGAAGCCGCTGGAAGAGAAGGAGGAGAAAGAGGAGGAGGAAGGTGGAGGAAGCGAAGGAGGAGGAGGAGGAGAAAGTGGCTCTCTGTGGCCGGTCAGATTAAAAGTAGCCAGACTCGTCCAGAAAACTGCATCCAGGAAGGAAGTGACAGAATTCGAAGAGAAAAAGGAGAGCAGCACACAGGCTTAGAAACGCCGCGTAAAAGAGCGGGGGGTGGCAAGCAACACCGAGCACACGGGGCTGGGGTTCTAAGCAGCACGTACGCGCCAGTGCGCACCCCCCATTTCATTTTATTCTTGCCTTTGCCTGCGCTGCCTTTTCCTTTCCGTTTCTCTATCCCTACGAGCCCAAACCGTTGCCTCTCCTCGCGAGCTGGGGAAATCATCAGTTTCACTCTTGCAAAAGGGGGGGCGGGACTAGACCTCGCAGCATTTTAATAAAACAAACATACTGCAGCTCCCTCCTCACCCCTCCAGTCTCAACTAGATTGATAAATTACTCCACTACACTACTTTAATTATGTATATGGTATGCAGAATAAATCACTGAACATCAGTACCTCAATCAAGCACTTTTAAATGATAATTGCATCTTGGTGAATCAATCTTTCCATTCCTGACATTTTGCTAATTTTAGTTTTACGGTCGGGTAATGGCACATGCCATACGCAAACCTAATGACAATTCTTTATTGCATGAAAGGGAAGACAACACGGGGAGCGGCGGCTCCCTGCCTCTGTCCCCGACGCTGCGGAGGACGCTTGGAGGGGACGCTCGACTGCCGCGCGCTTGCTCCCCTGGGAGACTGCGAGCCAGCCAGCAGGAAAGTCCTTCTGAAGTCGGGATCTTCCATCTGACCAATAGGAGCGCGACCCTAAGAGCTGCTCTAGTGACTTCCCCCTCCCCGCTTTGGATTCGCGGTAGCCACTTCATTCTTGCTCGGGTCCGCGCGCGCCTCCGTTACTCACGCGTAAAAGCCACGATCCAGGATGTCTGCAAGTCTCGATCCCAGTGTGCGCTTCCTGCCCGCCCAGACTGTACAAAGCTTTTAGTCTTGAGACCCGGAGAGGTAGGCTAGAAAGTGAGCCGAAAGGATTCTCCGATATTAGTAATAAAATAATTACAAGTATTTGAAATCTCGACTTTATCGCAGGGCCATGAACTTTCGAATCAGTTTGAAAATTTTTACCGAGGGGAACAGCTTCCTCGGACAACCCCCTCTCCTTCCCTCAAGCGTCTCCTCCACACCTTACTGGACTTTATCCAGGTCATTAGCATGTAAACCAAACCAACTTCCCAAATGCATTAGGCTACCCTGGCTGATAGCGGATGACTTCACTTATCCTGAAGAGTTTCAGCTGCACAGGAAGTAGCAACAGAGACTGATAAGAATACTTATGTTAAGGGTTAAGGCTGCTCAATATTTTTCCATAGCGAAAACATAGGTTAACAAACAACTGATACTTAGGAAAAAAGGAATTGGGTTCGTCCCTACCCTAGTCAACTACACCACACTCGAAAAGCTAAAGATGAAAAGTATCAACTGGTATCACACACACACACACACACACACACACACACACACACACACACACAC